>JAAOAU010000295.1:0-57048 GCA_013186845.1 Fusarium sterilihyphosum | reverse complement strand
ACACAACACAGCACAGCACAACACAGCTTGACCTTGACCGGAGCTTACTTACTTCAGACCCCTAGGAGATCAGGATGACTGACCCTGACCTGACTGGTCGAATGGATTTACCCAAAACGGGTTGCATGTAGCGCGCACCCGCTGGTTCATTGGGGGGGTCGAAATCGAATACGGCCTCTACCTGCGTAGTACGGCGTATTTTCTTGGTAGAGTTTTCTCCCAAGTGCCTTGGCTGTCGTGGTGATACGTGGACGAGCGGTCTGAGCCTCTGTGTCAGGGAAATGAGAGACTTGGCTTGAGTTAACGTTGGACGATGGATGCTATGCCTTGCCATGTCTGAGGACAAGTTTAGCTAACTGCGGGGTGTGTTCGGAAACTGGTGGGAATCATTGGAAGAGTTGAACGAGTGTGGTTCAATAAGACAGGGACCTTGGCGGGTGTAACGTGAGGTGAGGGTGAGTGAGTGAGTGAGTACCGGTAATTATTGTGTGTATGTATGTATGCATGTATTGTATGTACGTGGCTTGGACTCGGTGTTGAAGAACATGGATGCGTACGGAGTACATACATACGAAAATGAAGCTTGGAAATGTTAGTTTGAGGTGCCGATCTGTGTGAAACCCTGGTTGTGAATCATCAAGGTTGAGTCCACCACAGTCGGCATGATTACTACTCCGTAGGTAGTATCTAGCTATATTGGAGTTGATCTGGTCTCGAGGGATAGACATGTTGGCGATTAAACGTGTTGCTGGCACGTATAATACACCTTGTATGGCCATCACTGAAACCCTCCCATATAAGTCGTCGTCCTCGCTATCACATCACATCACATTGCCTCGCTTCGCTTCGCTTTTTTCCCGCTCCCGCATCCCGGCCCCACATCTGCACCGAGGCCCACATGTGACCTTTTGTGGCATTTCCATCCATTGTGTGTGTGATTTTGCATCCCCAATGTCACAATGCGACTATGCGAAAACGCGTATCTCGAAAGAGAAGTCGAAAGTTATTTTCCCCTCATCATCAGCCTCAGATCATTGAGACGCATTGGGCAGTAGTTCTGCATTGGGTGTGATATCATGATTGACTTGTCGAGTTGAACCCAATGCAGTAAAGACTAACTTGGTACTTTAATAAACGAGCTTTGCGAAGAATGCAGCTGCATCGATCGACACCTGATTAATCCCACGCAATTCGCTTAGTCCATCAACGTTACCTGATGGTTAAAACTCAATGCCCAAGTCCAAGACGAAGAGAGGCAAAGGCAAAGGCAAGATGCAAGGCGTAGCGCAATCTGATCTACTTTATCGAGATCGCGCAAAGACTTCTCCAAAGAGTTATCGCCGAATAAAACGAAGGAGGTCAAACCCTGGATCTATTCCGTACTAAACAGTCTCAACCCTCTAGCAACACACCTGGCCTGGCCTGACCTGATCTGATCCGATCTGCCTGGTATGATGCGAATCGAATGTCTCTTACCCCTTATTATCCAGCTCCTTTTTCTCCATTCATCATAACCCGCCTAGGCGTTGGCCGAGGCCGTCACCGTCCGTTGACCCCACATCCGCCGGAGGGTACCAAAAGCCCGAAAGCCGGACCCCAGTTTGACCCCCATTTTTTTACTTTTGGTCCCGTTTGTTTCTGATTTTCTGAGTCTCAGACTCTGAGTCTGAGAGTCTGAGATGAGATGGGGGGAATGCAAGGTTGGACCTCCAACTCCGCAGTCCGCGTCCGCGGAGCCCCAAGTGCCCCGCGGACAATCAAATCAGTCCGCACCGCGAAAGGCAAACAAACAGACAGGTTCAGAACAACAAAGACATTTTCGCTCTTAACAAGGATCCTTAACGCCATGAATAACCTTGTTAACTTACTGAGCATTGAGTTGACTGACTGACTGACTGTCTGTCTGTCATTGAGCTTGCTCCTCTCTTAATAGAGTTTGTTCACTGTATGTATGTTGTTGATGTACGGACACAGTCCCACTCACTGCCTTTTACTACTGTAACTACCTTGGCGATCAACGGCGGATGGTGATGATGTGTAATTATGATGATATGTACAGTCGTATGTTGGGTCACTCGCTCACTCAGTGCAGGATGAGCTCGTCTTGTAAATAAATGCCACTAGAGGGCGGCATCATCAGTAAGCGTCAGCTTCAAAGTTCAAATGTCTGTCTGCTTCGTCCGTTGTTTGGTCCGACGCGGACCTTGGTCGCCCGCTCAACAGCAGAGCAAGCAGCTTTAACTTAGGGCTGACTGACACTGGGTGACACACATTCCCAACCTTGTTCGAATGGCGTTTTTTGTTGCTCTGTAACCAGCCAAATACCCGCAGCGTTAGTTCAGAAAAAGGCGCCGCCAGCGGAATTCATATCAGCCCGTGTCGCGCGTGTATTACTCAACCCGTAGCTAATAAGTCATCAATTCGGCCGCCCCTTAACCCAATGGATCTTATACCCAGACTGGCAGTCTTTTCGACACTATGAATCTATCTCTAGTTGCAGGCTCTCTGCTATTGTAAGCAGTGCTGTCAAATTTCCAATCATATCCACCCTCATCGTCTACCGTACCCAGCAGCCTCAATAGGATACACCAAAACAGCCAATCACGCAGAGACTTCCCTCGTGGGACTGCAGATGATGGATGATGACTCTTATGCCCATGGGGACTAACGTTCATATCTAGCACAAAAAGGGGAATGCGAATCTACGGGTCATTGGCCGTTGGTCGTTGGTCATCGGCACATTGCAGCTCCTCTGCCGGATTTACGGCTCAACCTGCATCCCTTCTCAATAGAGATTCCCAAGGCTCTGCACCTTAGCTCCGGGTTTCCGTGCTAGCACCAAATAAGCACAGAGATAGAGGTGTGTGTTTAGAATCTACCATTGACGGCCGAGTTTTTATTAGAGCTTATTAGCAGCAGTCTAAGACCGACTGTCTACTGTCTAAAAGATAGCAGAGCAATTTTTTATTATCATGCATTCGGCCTTTTTTTTTTTAATATAGTTCTTGTCTCTCATCAAGGTCGAGCTTGATTTACAATCACCCTAGTACAGCTGATTCATTGATTAGCGTAGCTTAACCATAACCGTTAAGAATAACATCGTTTACCAACTCAATCAATCACAAATGGTCCGTGCCAAGTCCGGGCAAAAAGTGTGTGTGTGTGTGTGTGTGTGTGTCCACGGCATTTGCACGGAGCCGGAATTTGACAGCTCGGTGATTTGCGCTATGGATCTTCAAAAGGGCCCTGAATCAAAGAACTAGAGAGAAGAAAGGGAACCAGGGACTGCTAAGCGAAGGGTTGGTCTCGACCATCTCAAAGTGACGGGTGGTCAAAATCAAATGCTCTATGATCTGATGGAGGGGGGTTGGCTGATGTGCCTGTGGCTTATTAGATGCATGCATACAGTCAGTAATAGAGTATTAAAGGATGAACGATATGCTTTTGCGGGCGGCTCAAAGGGCATGGTAGGATCCATTAATGTGACTGCATCCCCACAGTGACTATAAGATATGTGATGAGACAGCCAGCAATGGACGGACATGTGCAATTGAACCAGGCAATCTGATATGATAATTTAGGGAGTCGGATTAGGTATGTTATCCATATGATATGTACAGGTCTATTCAAAATATGCATCCTTCTCAAAAACCCTATTCCTATCCTATCCTATCCCTCCCTCGAATGGCGTGATTTTTATCTCAACTTTGGCTCTCTGTGCTTCTGACAAGAGGCTTGTGCCATGGTCGTGCTCGTGGTTGTCATTCCACATCCATCTTCTTTGTATCATGCAATCTCCAAATCACCACGTTGCCCTGTCCTATCCTGTCCTGTCGTGGCGTCGAGCTGGGCGAGCTTTGTACAAGTAGTCCCATATCCCGTCGGCAGTCGGAAAACATACAACGCCGCACCGAGCCTCACACATGTGAGGTGAAACCGTGCCTTTTAACACCAAACCCCCAAGGGTATAAACCCAACCAAAACAAGAAATGAAAGCCCAGAAAAAATTGAATCCCGATAAACACCGTGCCGCGTGACAAATTTTGACGTAACATGAAGATGGCCGTAAACAAGTCTATAGTACTGTACAGTCAAGTAAGTGTTTATAGTCGCATCTGCTTATAGTCTCATCGGTTCACCGTCGTAGCCAGAATATATCATGGGATCGCCCATGCCCAGCATAACTTCAGGGTTAGGACATGACAGAACGTGAGGCTTGATTGTTCCAAATTCTGATTCGACGAGGCCCTGATTCAACAAGTCCATATTTGCCATCATGCCATTCTGTTGCTGCTGTTGTAGAAATTGCATGGTGAGGTCGCTAGGCTGGGGCTTGGTCATTGTCCAGGCGGGAAAGTTGCTCATGGCGGGCGATTGCGAGGGGAACAGGCTAGAAGCATCTATCTCGGGCGGTGGAGGGGCAAAATCGAAGTCGGCGCTGCCTGTGAAGCTCTGCGGTGAGAGGGTCATGGCATTGGTGTTACCAAAGGCGGCCCTTCGATAGTCGTGCTCAAAGTCGGAGTGATCGAGCTCCGATGATGACGCTCGCTCGGTTCGGTTGCACACGGATGAATCAGTGTCCTTGATGGTTTCCTTTGCAGGCTCGTGCTCCTTCTGTTGATCCTCGAGCTGCCGAGCCAGCTCAGCCATGCCAGCTTCGTCTTCAGGGAACACTGAGTGAACAGGGAGGTCGATATCGCTGTTGGGGCGGATGCAGCCGAGCTTCTGGGCGATGTTGTGGATCACGGGCTGGCCGCGGTCGTTGAGTTCGGGCTCTCCCAAATCCCAAGACTGATTGTTTCGAACCATTGAGTAGAGCTTGTGGACTGTAGCAATGAGGGCGAATTGTGTGTTCTCGAGAACCTCGGCGTAACTATTGCGTGTAAGTGAGATGCAGACCAAATTGAGAAATCTGAGCACGTACCCTCTAGGCAATTGCTTGTATTCCATCTTCTTTCGCACACCAGCTGTGCAGACTAGACCGTCGTCCTTGCATCGCTTGCATGGGAATTCACCGTCGCACTTGAGTTCGTGTTAGTGAGAGGTGGGGTTAAAGAGAGGTAGTACTGGAAACGTGCCTTGGTCTTCTTCATTCGGCATCTTTCACAAGCCTTCCACACACGCTTGTGTCGGCCGTCCATACCAGTTGTATGTGTGACATGGTCGTGGTGGTGAATTGTGGCAGCACTGGAGCTGGCTCGCTTGGAAGTGCGGTGCACAGGCTTGACAGACTTGGAACTTGACGATGTGCTCTTTCGAGAGAGGGTCGACTTATGATCCTCGGCGGGAGGTGATGGTAAGCTACCTGATCCCATTGCTGCTGTAGTTATATATCTAATATGACTATGATGTGCCAAGAAAAGTTGATTGAGGCGATATACAATCCAGATTGTGGGTTGTGTCTGGATTGGGTGGATGTTGAGTGGTGTAAGTCAGTGGTGGCAGTATAGTACCAAGCACCTGGGACAGGAGTGGGTGGTGAAGTATGTATATAATAGATATGAAATCTAGAGTGGAAGAGGAGGGGGAAGAAAGAAAAGAAGGATTCGAGCAGCTTAATAATAGTTGTAGGCGAGCCCAAGGCAGGTCAAGTCAAGTCAAGCAAGGTTGGATCTTGTGTGACTGGAGGTGACTTGGCGACAGGACAGTAATAAGTAAGTGAGTTATGTGTAGAGTCCAGAATCTAGAGCGAGAGAAGAGAGGGCCTTGAATTATTATGGATTTTGAGTTATGTATGTATGTATTATGTGAGAACGAGCGATCCCGGTCCACGGCGGTCGGAAGGTTTTCGCAGGGTGTAGACTTTAGAACACAGGTAGGCAAGGTAAGGTATGGATGAGTAGGTACATCAGGTATCAGAGAGAGTGCAAAGGAAGTTCCCGCCCGCGCGCTGCGGCATGAGTTACGAGTGAATGAGTGCCCGTGAGGATGAGTACGGTACTCGAGTGAGTTACCTACCTTGTTATTGGGAGTGGAGGGCGTGTAGCTAACGGTCGGCGTGGTCATTATGTCCGAGAAGGCGAGAGAAGTGCTAGAGTGCTCCATGCTACAGGGATCGTCCAGGGAGTCGAGGCTAGCAGGGGTTGAGATGGACCCGCAGATGATGGATGTTGATGTTCTGTTGATGGTGATGGTGTGGATCCTCTGGAAGTTTGAGGCACTGGAGCGACCTAAAAGTCCGCCCGCGTTGACGGCGGCGGACTTAAGAGAATGTGTGAATGAATCTTGGGTACGTACTGATTGATTGCTTGATTGCTTGCTTGATTGATTTAGTGATGATGGTGATGGCTGACGGGAGGCTTGGATGCTTCCCCAACTGCTGGTGCTTACATTACATTGCTAAGGGGTTATCAGTTAGAGTCAACCGTTGGAAATACAAATTGATTGGGCGCCCATCAAAATGAGGGACAACGCGTTCTCAGGGCGCAAGCAAATTGTACCCAAAAACTCAAAGCATAAGAGCGAGGCTGATGAGTGTATGATGAGTCTCTGCCAAGCCATGCCCTTGATCAACATCAGGGTGCGAGACCGAGAACGAGCATTGAGCGAGCGAGCTGCTAACTAGGGGTGTTGGGTGTTTTTGGCGATCCCCTTCCCCTGTGGCTGTACAACAATTACAGTACCTAACAATACGGAGACTGTCACTGAGCGCGTATTTTGCGTATAATATCAAATCACTCGCAAGGATCAGAATGCATCGCTGACTGCCGTACCAGTTGGCTCTGGCTCTGGCTCCGGCTCAGACCATGGTCGAACTTTTGAAGCTTTGTTTCTGGTTTCAGAACGGCAAATGGTACTTAATTGTGCTGCATAACGCTACACTTACTACACTGCATTGTACAGTAAGACGGATTGACGCTTATTGTTTGGAGGTGCAGATGACCCAGTAGAGCTCCTACAATCTCGGACTTGATTACTTTGTACAACACTTCCAACACCATCACTGGAAGACTGTAAGATACTGGATGTGTGTAAGACTGTACCCCACAGGGAATAATGCGGCTATGTCTAGATGCGTGTATATATGTATAATTCTTGTCTTCTTCTTACATACATGGTCGGTCTACTCCCCAGACCGATCTCGTCATCGTGCTCGATCAAGAGACAAGTTGCTGATGCATCATCCTTCTTATGTATATCCAAGTAGGTAGCCAAGCAAGGTCTGTAGGGCCATCTCGCTCGCTACGGACGGTGCATTGCCCAGATGCCCAGATGCCCAGAAACGGACTGCATCTTGATCAGTTACAGACTTACAGTACCTTAGTAGGTGGAGGTAGAAAGATGGATCCCATCTCCCTATCCTGTCCACTTATTGCCGTACTTCCACCGCTGTTGTCGCCACTGACCGAATTTTGGTGCTTCTAGAAGGGTAAGGTGAGCTTGAGAAGGAGCCTGGGGCTTTTTGATTGATTAGCACGAGTTAGTTTAGTATGTACTATAACTAACGGGCTCTGTCGGGATTTAATAAGCGCCGACTTTGGAGACCGACCTCCGTCATCTTCGGGGCCGCTTGGCTTTTGGCTTTGGGCGATTCCATCTCGTCTCATTTTTTTTCTATGTTTTTTTTCCCGCTTCCTCTCTTGTGAATCCACGTGGATTACCAATACAGCGGATGATGGTCGCTAGGTTAGGTAGTTTAGCTCGGGGTTGGTTACCAAGAGCAGAAGAACTTTGTCCTGGAACCCAATGACAAATGGCGATTGCGTCTCTCCTTGGGGGGAAACGGGGGGGGGGACCATCCATTATCTCCATCTTTCAAGAAATGAGATGTGAACCCGCGACCCCGTAGCAAGGGCTCTAGGGCTCTCTCGCGCTGCCAGACTCCAGACTCCCACTGACAGGCAAGGATGTTATGATCCCGCGACCTTGTTAAGGTTCTCATGGCCACGCTGTGCGGCCGTTGCACAGCTAAAAGCGACAACTCATTACTCACCAGCCATTTGTAGGCTGGCGGGCCGATATTTGATTCCGTGCCTAATTGCAACCTTCAGTGAAGCTAGTCACGGTAGTTGTCGCTGTTTTGTAAGCTGCGATATTCCAGCGCTATGGTCCTGGGTCTTTTGCAGTCATCAACAGGGATCTCCATTTCTCGGCGACGATACGAAGCACCGGCGCCGATGACAGATACTCATCAGGTACGATGCGAAATCGTAAAGCACGTTCATCAAGCAGCCAAGATAGACAACGATCGTCCTCTTGAAGGTTCAATTATAATGGGTCTGCCTCGGTCTATCCCATCGACCAACTCCCCATGCATAGGTACCAAGCTTTTTGGATGATGTTCTGGTATTAATGTTCTGATTCTCGTGTAAAGACATGAGCAGAGGACACGTCTTATACCATGTCATGATACGGATACAGGCTTGTGCATGATTGCGGCTCCAGGCCGGCCATAGCTACAGGTAGTGCTATACTCAATTCGTAGCTTATTAGGGGTTCACAGGCGCTGAATAAGGGCCTCAAAGTTGATTGTGTAAGCGGGCGGGATGCGGTTGAATCTAGCGCCAGGCGGGCTGTTTAGCTTCTCGTGGTGAATGATGAGCGCTTCATCAAAGGTCCCACATACCAGGGACCATGAGTTACAGTACAGAGTTAAGTCCAACTTTAAGTGAAGCGAAGATTATCTATCAACCCCGACTCCGAATTTCGCTTTTACGGCACCTTTACGAAAGCCGCCCAGGGCCAGGCATTGAGGTTTGAACTTTGAAGTGCCGCCCTCCGTGGAGGCTTTTTCTTGACCGTATAGGGCTGGGGCAGGCAATTACTAACTCAACTCAGATTACATACAGCAACTACTATACGGACGGACGGTTGAGCAGCCGTTGATCCCCATAAGGAGGGACGGCAGTGGTGATCAGACATGCTTATAAACTCAAAGCCACGTACCGCTGCACCGTTAGACTTCCGCGATGATACCTTCTCTGGGCTCGGATATATCAACCGTCTTTGGCAGGCGTCTTACCGCAGTTTCGTGACGAACAAAGACTCCAGAAGTCCGAATACCCAGAGTACCTTGGCTAAGTAGCAAAAAAAAGAGCCAAAAGGGGGGGGTATGAAAGAGCAAGCCGCCAGCTTCATCTCCAGTGTGTAGAGGTCACAGTCACAGGACGTCTCAGGTTTTGGAAACAAGATCGATAGCCGGACTTGTTCATGGTGCCGAAACCGATCGGAGTCCGCGGCTGGGAGACAGTCCGTTCCTTGCTGCAATGCAATTGAAGAAGCCATGCCATGCCATGGACATGGAATTGGACACGTGCATGTAGATGTTGCGTAAGTGAGATGAAGGCTGAGGTAGCAGTCGATCATTTGATCAGTTGTACAACTGCCGAATGGACGAAAACCTCCGCGATTTGAACCCGAGCTATCGGTAAATAGACAAGAAGCCTATTCACTTTACTTCACTCACTGTGTAACAGAACCATGTACACTAAAAAGCAATGATATGATGATTTCATTAACTAGGTATGATGTTCCTAAGCGGTCCTTGCGGTCTGGAATCATCCCGCCCGCTCCTCTGAAATCAAACCTTCTTTGCGATTCTGCCAAAGAGCCCAGTTGCTTCCCTGCCAACTCAGATCCATTATGAAGCGAATTCCATGTTTAATTATGGATCTTGGATACGACGAGAGCTTCGTTTCAGTCAAGGTTCAGTTGAGCAAGACAGGCTATTCCAAGCGCTAACTAAGTACCTACGTATTGAAACTACCTAGGTAAGGTAAGAAAAAGACAAAGCCCCAAAAGGGCATTTCCCGTCATCCTTACAATCCAACGAGGACTGAGGGATATTCTCATAGATGTCCATATTTGTGATATGCAAGTTGTTGCTGTGAATCAGGCCACCCCGAACCCATCGATCTATAGCGCGGTAAGGCTCCCGGATAGCGGAAATGCAGCCGCGAAATTTCTCCAACTACAGCAGGTGTCCCATTCTTTTTTCATTCTTTTGTCTCTCTTGTCTCTCTCTTTCTCTTTTCCTCTTTTTCGCATTTCCTCTAATGCTCGTTTATCCACTTCCTCCCCACAACAACTCACAGTCGCATACGGGACTGCTAGTTACAGCATCTAACCGTCGACGTCATGCGGTCTTGATTATCGACAAAAGTCCACCCGCTTAGCAAATTCAGTACCACGTTGACGTTTTAACTTGCTCAGCGAGTGCCAGTTTCACCGTCCGGCACTTGCTCTAGTCAAACTCTGTTATCGTTGGTCAGAAAATAAAAAAGTCAATGGACCCAGGGTGTGTTCTTCAAGTGCATGGACAGTGGAGTTTTAGTGCATGATGGTGTTGATGAATCCTCGAGGCGGGCACCTCAGTCAATGACACCAACACACCTAACATAGGTAAGGTAAGGTAGAAAGCGAAAAACCCTGATCGCCAGAAACGAGCGCTACTGTAGCCCTGCCTACGCCTGCTGCTGCATAGTAAGTGACCCGGAAATAGATTACACGCGCCGGTGATAACACTGCCCGTCCCTGTCCTTGTCAATGGCGGAATACGTAAATCGAGTCCATGACTCGTCTTTGACTGGAGATATGCATGTCAGTTCTGTCTGTCTAAGTGCTTTGTTCACAATCGCACCAGAACTAGGGCAGCCAAGACATAGCTCATCGAACTTTCGATGCAACCGCCGTAGTGTACTGGGTGCAAGACAGGCACCTCATTTGCTCAGTATTCTCACATCTAAACTGATATTCAACCTTGATAAACAGACGCCGGAGATAAAGACGTTGTGCAGCAAACGTGACCTAAAACGGGCGTAACGTGCTGACCTGATGTCATGTTATGATGATAACAAGGCGAGTCTATTTCCCGACGTTGTTGGTTGTACGTAGCCTGCAGCAAGCCTATCTAGATCTTGGTCAACTCGGCAACTCGAAGCCGAACCATGTTTTATTTTTCGCGATGCGGGATGATGATGATGCTGTATCCGTATGCCTCCCCGGAGACCAGTGATGGTCCTATGGGATGTTGTCTTTCTCAGCCGCGTCCCTTGGCTTCTCCTTTTGACCAGGTTCTTTTCCATGGAAGTCTTTCTAGAAGGCCGCGGGATTATCAGTGCATGGTACCCCCATCGGCACCGGAACGGCAATGGTGGATCTATCGGGTTGAAGATATCTTGGAAGCAGTAAATCGGCCTGTAAGAACTGTCGGACTCGCCCGAAATTTGACGAGTTAGTCACTGGACGTTCCCCATTCATCTCATCACCATCACCATCTTGAACTGGCGCACGGACTTGAACAGCTCTTCGGTGCCGAAGTGGGGGTTTCTTTTGTTCAATAAGGCCAGCTAACTGTGTCACTACTGCGTGCTTATCCAGACAAAGTTTCTATGATATCAACACGAAAAAGCCCACAGGGCGTGAAATGAGGTCAGCGGCTTCTCTAATATTCAGGGCTGTTGGAGAATTAACTAACTCGCGTTATGAATCCCCTAGGTAAGGCAATGTTGATTCGCGAATGCCGCTTCAATATCCCCGACCTCCGTGCCGAGGTGGGGCCAGCTTTCCAAGTCGGCGTTTAGATCGCCCGACATCGATATTATCAAGAGCCCGTCGGTTTTTTTCCCCCTGCTATGCATGTAACGCACCAACTTACACGATTCGCGATTGCAGGTCTTGTTGGGTTATGTGCGTTTTATTCCCTCGGGCCGCTTTCAGTCACCTGGAAGGTGAAGCAACCCTTACACCCTTGGAGGAATGAGGAAGCTGGAACGCCATATCCATGTTCGCTTTGAAATTGAAGAAATAACGGCATATGGACCAAAGTCGGCATGTCGAGAAATGCCTCAATACCCATGGCATCGCATCGCATCGCATCGCATCAAATGCATGTAACGGAAGTGCACTGGACTGAACTGAGCCTGAACTCACACTTACACCCCCTACTCCATTTTCGTTTTCAGATTCCGATTAACAGACACAATCAATGCCTGGCAATCTCCTTCAAATGTGGATATAACGTTACTTGCTCGTGATTATTCATCTCGAGGCTGCTTGGCACAAGCCCAGGCCCATCATTCATTTGGTCGGCAAATTCAATCCATTTGCTTCACGTATTACCAATCTTTTCATGTTTCCAAGCCGTCGTCTTTCCTAGCCTCTCCCCTTGACACTTCTTTTCGCCTCACTAAACTCTTCCAGGACGCCCCATAAGAGGCTCTTATGAGGCTTTAGGAGTCCAGAGCAGAGACCGGTTCCTCGGCCCCACCTTGCCGGGAACTCGGCCGAAAACCACATCGCAGCCCGACGCCAGTGTCGCATGATATGAGCCTCGAGCCCTATGATCTGAGCTGAGCTGAGCTGAGCTTGGCATTTCACCCTGATGGAATGTTTGATCACCAGAAAATCTCTGTGTTCTACCACTTTCACAAGGAATCACAAGCAAATTCACATGAATTTCAAAGTTCGTCGGCTAGGCCGATGAATATCACCTTTATTTTCTAATAAAAAAATGGGACTCAATGGGTCATCGACGCTCGCCATGATTCTCAGCTCTTGTTCTACGGAATTCGGTGTTGACGTTTTCCTTCTGCAAGATAAGCCCCAAGTTGGTTCATCCGCAAATTTGACGTGTCTACCATGAATCCGCCAGACAGGGACCAATAACAAGGCGTTTCACACAAGATGGAATTCCCATGGAACAACTTCAAACTAGCCTCATCCCTGAAAGGCTTCCAACTCCGATCATTCTCCAGTAACGTCCGAGCTATGGGTCCGATGCTGTGGACGTATCGCAACGTGAGTGCGGATCCCCGTCACGAACCACCCCCGGAAGGCTTATCACGCAAGGCTACGTCTGGCTTCTTGTCTCTCGCCTTCGAGATCGCCTGCATCCTCATCTGGCCAAGAGATTGGTTGAGCTCAGATATTGCCCCTCGCCTGAAACTATGGGGCTTGTAAATCAGGATTCTAATGGCCGGGCTTGTGAAAGTCTGGTGGTATTCTAGAGTCCTTCTTTATCCTCGGTTAAGCACCCACTTTGATCACGACTGACAGTTACATCCCAGGTCCATTTCGGATCAAAGATATCGAATGATTAATTCATTAAGGAAAAGTGGATGCAACAGGGAAAAGGACATCGTTGTCCACCAGACATCGCTCTTGAATCACCAAGCTGCAATAACAATCATGTACTATGAAGAAGTATCAAACCACCAGACTACTTCATGCACTACACATCATTGTACATGATAAGCCGGGGATGCTCACGTTCGCAAACAGCCCATGTCCACGCGGCACTCGGCAGATAATTCATGAGGACTGCGGCTTTGTGGCCATAAGATGCAGATTCGAATAAATCTGGATCGTGTCGACGCACTTTCTCCACTGCATCAGCGGTGGCCAGTGCAAGGAAGTGTTGTCGATTAGGTCCATGGGGAAGCACCCTACTCCGAGGTCAGTCACAGCCGAGGTCTAGGACATCGCGGTGAAGGAAAGGGGAAGGGGGTTGAATACCGGGGGGACGTACAATGCGTTTCCAAAAATCCCATGGCACAAGCATGGTTCCTTGGTGAGAAGGCCATGCCTCCAGGTTATGCTCTGACCTTTCTCGATGGCTACGTCGATACGATCTTGCAAGTCAGGGAAATACGGGCGCAGGGACGTCAGCGAATATAAGAAACCAGGGGCACCATGGCACCACTGAATGAGACTTGCGCCTTTGCCCTCCTTGAGGCTCCGCAAGCTCGACGGCCAATTCCCGTCAGGGCCCTGAAGCTCAAGAAGCTTTTCCACGCGTCGTGTAAGTTGTGGAGCGAGCGATGGGTTCGAAAGAACGAGCTGTGTGATGATACCTATGTCACCATGAGCTGCTCCAAAGTACCTCTTTCCATGCCACTCCCAATTACCCCTACCGTCGTCATCAGTGGTCATGATACGCTCTGTGAGTCTCCTAATCGGAGATTCAACGAGACTCTCGCTCCTGGGAACCCAGTGTTTCACCATGCGCAACATGTACAATGCACCTGCCCGCCCATAGGGTATCTCTGATGGAAAAGCATCTTCTTGGGGGCTCGTATAGGGACCAAGAAGTATTGGCATATTGCTCAGGAAGGTTATCAAGTGATCATCCTCCTTGGTTATGCACGCTCTCACTGCTTCGAATGATAGTTTCTCGGACGAGATGCCGCAGTTGCCCTTCTCTAGGACCAACTTTCCACGGTCTCCTTCCAGGTAGCGTTTCGCCCAAGACAGCAAGTCTTGGCCAGAGATTTTCAGATCTGGGTATAGCTCGGACAGTTGAAGGAATAGGTAAGCAAGACCAGTGTACCCGGCGAAGAGACCGCCAAGATGGCGTTCATGGTAGACCTCACGAGGCGGCGTATGGCGTACGACGAGTTCAAGAGCATATGTGAGAAGCTCTTTGGGATCCGAGCCGAGTTTCTGGGGGGGAAGGTTATTCGAGATATATCGCTGAGTCATGCTGGCGGTGATGGCATATGCATTCGTGAATCTCTGGCAAAGCTATCAAGAGCGGTTCGCGTTATCATTATCTGGATGAGGCTGTCGTTGATTTGGGCTCGACATGATGTTATACGCGCGCTCCTAGTGACGCATAATTTCATCTTTGGGGGATGATCAGCAACACGTTACCATGTAATTGGAGGAGGGGCAAAAGACGAGGCTCACGCGACAAACATACCACCAATGTACAAAAGAATAGGCTCTCCAGACAAGACAAAAGAGATTATGATAGGCTCAAAAGTCAGGTTTGAGACAGGCCTGCCTTGTTCCAAGGTCGAGACAGCTCATGACAAACAGACGTCAGCGTTAGCCGGAGCCCCCTCAGGGTGTAAGAAGACTTCTGACGCTAAACTGAGGTGCTAAAAATACTTAGTCTAAGATCCTCAAAAGTTTTACTAAGTTTACCTAAGGCTTTTTGTCACCTAGGATAGAGGTCCTAAGCTTGATGAAGCTCCCGAAACTTGGGGCCGATGGTGGGTCATGCTCCCAGCGGAGCTGGGTCCGTCCTCTGGGACATTTCTTCCGGTGATCTGCAGGTTGACGTTGATGCGACGTTGGAGGTACAGGGTTATTAGATCGTTCTTGAGAGGAGGAGAAAGAATCACTTGGCATAATTACTGCATGCAATACAATATATAACTTATGAGACTCTTATATCAGAAGTTGTCATAAAGCGTAACATATACATCATCGTCACTGGCTTGTACCCCAGGTTACGGAGAAGACTGTGACGATTTAAGGTAGCCCCACTCGTAGGGCCTCGAGGTGCCAATGACGACATCGATTAGAGCTTCTCCCCTTGAGCTTCCTGCCAAGCTTGTGATTGCCAACCTCGCTTTGATATAAACAAAGCGAAGCAGATCACCTCTCTTTCACTTGGCAACATCAAAGTGCTCTTATAACGATTCATTTCTGCACACGACCACCAGAATCGCAAACTTACTCCGACTTTCGCATTCAAAAAACTACCATGGCCGACACAGCTGAAGCTTCGGGAGCTGATCACCAACAGGAACCCGCCAAGCGCAACAGAGTGGTTGACTCTGTTGGAGAGAAAGCTCAAGAGGTCTTGTACGCATAAGTTGCTTCGATTGTCTTCATCCTTTTTTTGAAGCTAATGATATTACTACTTAGTAAGGAGGACTATGCCCAGGCTCGAGAGCATGTCGCCAGCGCTGCCAAGAGCCGATCCTACCTCTACCCGATCAAGGTACAGGAACCCTCCTCTTGTGCCCCAGAGAGGTCACTTGCTAACGCAGCACGTCTTGAACAGGGAATTTTCTACTTCATCTCTCATCGCTCACTTTGGAAACCATTCATCTCCAAGCTCGGTCCGCTGGTACTCCTCTCTACCGGTGTCATTGGTGGCATGTTCTTCTTTACATACTTGCCGCAGCTCGCCGTACTATTCTTCGTGAATGGCCCTATCGCGCCCTTCTCTGCGGTTCTCTTGGTTCTCAATGAGAGCACCACCATTATCAACCTTGTGTCTCGCAACTACCTCCTTCAAGATGCCCTTCTTGATGTGTTTGATGGTACACTCCTTGCCCGTGGAGATACCCAGATCGTGAGCGAGGGACGAGAGGTCAAGTCTGGGGCAGATCCGATGCAGAAACTGGGCAAGATCATCAAGAGCCCCTTTGAGAAGTTCAGCCCCAAGGCTATTGTCCGCTACGTGATGTACCTGCCTCTCAACGCCATCCCGGTTGTTGGTACGGTCATCTTCATCCTCATTCAAGGTAAAAGTGCAGCATCAATAACTATATCACTCCACTGACCACACACAGGCCGTACTCGAGGCAAGGGAGTTCACGGTCGAGTAAGTTGCCTATCAATTGGAGTTTCAACAGAGCTAACACTGTTCGTTCTAGTATTTCCAACTGAAGAAATGGTCGCAACCCAAGAGAGAGGATTGGCTCACCAAGAATGTTGGCCCCTACACTGCGTGCGTATTCATCCATCTGCTTCCAGGCTGACGCCCGGTAGCACAAATGAGGCAAATTTAGCTAACTGAAATGTGTAAAAGGTTCGGACTAGTTGCCACTCTTCTCGAGATGATTCCTGTTGCTTCCATGTTTTTCACATTCAGTAACACAGGTAAGTCTGTAGCGAGCTCGCAATGTGCAAAGCTAACGTCAACAAGTTGGAGCTGCCCTCTGGGCTGCTGATATCGAGGATAAGAATGCCTCCATGACTGATGGAACTGCCCCTACTCTGCGTGAAACCGCAAAAAAGGCAGAATAAGCGCATTTGTCTTGGTACAACAGGCTAAGCCTCAAAGCCACGCAACATCCATGATCTGCGAGACATTGTGTCCGAAACATGAAAGCAACGTTAATAATATGGATTTGATTTCGATATTATGAGGGGTGGGGATTTGTATAATTGGGGGATGCATGAGGCAATCACGAGTTCCTGCCTACCTACCTACCTAGGTATTTATGGTAACCTTGGAATACAGGCGAGCGCTTTCGCAAACCTAATACAGGAAGGAATGTCCATTAGTCACATCAGCCAGGAAGGAAGGAAGGAAGGGTCTACCTTAGTAAAAGAGATGTCTTAGGTCTAGGTACTTCGTTTTAGGTACCAGTTTCTTTTCGCAAAACTTTCATCGTCTCGATTTGTCTCATTCTTTACACATCAACGTGAGCCTCGCAACTTTTCCCCCTATTTGAATATCTGAGTCTTCGCCGTTCAAGATGAAAACGCGTCAATGTCTGAGTCTTCGCTTAAGATCTGGTCTTGGGAGCTAGCAATCAGGTTCAGAACTGGAACCACCCTTTGCTTTTGAAACGTTGATCCTCTTTCGAGAAAATCCCAACTACTAGCCTTACCCTTTGTCGTTGTTCTCGGCTTGACTGATAATGTCGATGGACGACATCTTCCAAGTCTCTCATAGTCACTCATACCTAGTCATCCAAGAAAACGAAGAAGAATCACCGCCCTTCTATACGCCTGGACTCTCAACAAACACAAACTAAGTGCATCACAGAACACTTCACCCCTGATGCGACCCGACGGTAAGCTGCATCTCGCCTCGTTGCCGAGGCTCGTTACAGGTACCACGTCTGCACGGATGGCATGTAAGGTCTGGGATTCTGGCCCCCGGACTGTGAAACCTCCAACAACCAGGCCGTTGATCCCCAACGGTCAAAGGCCCGACGTGGTTTGTGTTCCACCGCTTAACACGGCCAAGATCTCGTCTACCAACAGTTTACCAATCCAAGTTAGATCCCGCAATGCGACTCAGAGCGAGGTACGGCCGTACGAGGATTAATCTGATACAGGTCATGTGTGACCTGACGAGACCAGCAAGTGTCTTCACTCGAGTGAAAGGGACGGCTCTCAAGCATATGATCGCTTGCTTATTCTCGACATGTCTTGGAATATGATGTACAGAATATCATTCGACATCGGCAGGAATAGGCTGGCTTATACTTCAAGTGAGAGCAATTCTGGAAGCCATCCCATTTGTGTTGTTTCCTCGAAGAAACATAATGGGAGATGAAGGACGGCCTGTGACATGGCACATGGAAACAATCACCGGCTGATGAAGCAGAGTGCGGTAGCAAGGACACTTCATGCATGCAATCAAGCGATAATACAATCCCAAACTCAATTTTATTGTCCTAAAAGATCGAAGGGAAAATTGAGCAAGCATCTACAACAGCTGTGTAGGCTCATCCCCATTGTGTCTACCGTCGTGTCATAAGAAGACGGAAATATACGCCTGTCCAGGATCCCGGGATCGCTTCTATCGGGAGGAAGGCAAGCAATCAGCCGGGTATGTTCTATGGGGTACCAAGAAGGCTATATACGGCCACCACCGACCGGAGGACCGCTGAGAACCGCCCAATCTAGCAAAACATATCCAGGAATCGCCACCGCAATAACACTGAGCTAGGCACTTGTAACGTATTGGACTTGAAAATACAGCTTGTACTCTCATGCTGTGGCAGGCTTTCAGGGGTTAACTGAAATACATGGCATTAGAGGGTATGTGCCGCCTATAAGGTTGCAAGATATGTGCCCCTTTGCCAGTCACTGGCAAAGTTCTTGTGACAGTTGCTGCCAGTTGCACACTTCGTGTCTCCTATCTTTTGCGCTGTTCATGATTCACTCACTCCTACGTACGCCTTTAGCTGCTTGACTACTTTTCTCCCTCATTCTTCTCACCTCTTCTGCCCTTCTTTTCTTCCGCTTCACAAATCTCGCTCTCGTGTTCTCCTCATCACCTCGAGGAAGCATCAAGGAAATAATATCCTAGGAGTCGGCAATCACTCGTTTACCTGTATCTCTTATTCTACTATCGACTCATCCGCTCGTTTAAACACTTCTGTAATAAACTCTGTTCGCTGAATCGTTCTGGTGAGTTCAAAAAGCAATATCTGCGTTTGCCCAAGTACGAACAGTATTCGCTGACCCCAAAGGACCAACAGCACTGCAACATCTTCATCATGAGGCCACCTAACATTCCTTTGATCGCCGTCCTATCGGTGATTCTACTGCTCTCTTGTCTTCTGAGCAGTGCAACTGGGCTTGGTCCCCAGCAGTATCGGAATGCTCGCAAAGATGTTCGCGGCAATAATTTCATCGAAGCTCGCAATCCCTTGGGTAGCGCTCTCGCTGATGGCTATGGTCCACCCCCTCCCTATTATACTGGGGAACCAGTTGCTCCAACTGATTTGACTTCTCGTAAGTATTACTCTCTGACTTAAGGTCCTCCTCAAATCTAACATTATCAGATCACTCCCTTGAGGACACCACTGCAACAGAAACTCAGACTGGAGTTTCCCAAGCTAGTGTGACATCCAAGTCAAATGTTTCTTCTCACTATGATACTGTCTCTTCTGACAGCTCTTCTCTCTCTGTATCCTCAGCACTCGAAACCGGCACTGCCATGATAACTGTCGGTTCAAGCGCTAAGGCTGGCAGTACATCCGGCTCCGAGGCATTGTCCAGTGCTCACCTAACAGCTTCGGGCTCTTTCCTTGGGAGCGAGACTTCTAGTGCTGGAGCTTCCTCAATTTCACTTGGTCAAGTATCTACTAATTCTTCGTTGACTGGCACTTATCTCTCCGTGGGTACCTCATCGCCCGGGACGGCAACTGAATTGCCTTCAGGTTCTACCTCATCTGCCACACTCTCCGGTTTCTTTAATGAAACAAATACAATCACTGAGAGCGTCTCCCGCACACAAACAGTGTCGAGTGCTGAAACTTCAAGCGATTTCACTACAACGGAGCTTGCTTCTGGCCTCGAAAGTAGCACAACAAAGGTTGGGTCGACAACAACGACAACAAAAATGCTTAATGTTACGGTGACAGTCGCCCCCAGTTCTTCAAGTGGTATTTCATCAAGCCTTTTTTCTTTGACTGTCCCCATGACTGCAGACGAAACCACGACAATCACGGTCATCCCACAACAGAACTCATCTGAAGTTTCTACTGAGGGTCCTACTACCGATACTGATTCGGCGGTGGACTCAACATTGGGCAGTCTGGCCATTGAATCAACCAAATCTGTCACAATCCAAAGCACTTTGACCGAGGTTGCTATTTCGGAATCGACTCAAAGGTCTACCCTGGCTTCGAGCATTCCTGTCAACGCAACTGTGAGCTTCACTACTACTACTACTGCCTACTTCACTACAACAGTTGGAGTTCCTGTATCATCTTCTATTCTGTCAAACTCATCTGTCGTTTCAAGACCTACTATCGTTGCTTCTGACGACTCGTCGGGGGCTGGAACAGGAGACTCATCGGCAATCATGACGTCTATTACTGTTGCCTTTTCCACCACAGTTACCACGAGCAAGACATACACTGCACTCAACGTCACCTCGCCAGCAACAAGCTCTTCTTTCTCTTCAGTTCCCACCTCCGTGGCTAGCGCGAGCGTTGACGTTTCCGAGTCGAATATCGCTACAGCCTCTAACCAAACATCTTCAGAGACTCTCTTTGCATCAACAGCTCTGCCTATCAATGAGACCTCTGGCTCAGTCACCGAGTCCTTCGCTGTGACTACTGTGTCTGAAGGCTCGGTTATTACTATCTTTCCCGGCGGTATCATTCCAACTGGGAGTGCTACAAGTATGATGAACAACTCGGTTTCCACACAGTATTCCACCTCTGCCCCTTTGCGCTTCAATTCGTCAATGTCTATCAGACGGACTTCATTGTCTTCTCAGACAGACTCCTGGTTTGACTGGCCGACTTCGACACTGACGACTTCACATGCTTCGGAAGCTACTTTGGAGGTCCCATCACTTTCTTTTCCAACCTCTTGGCTTTCGATCATTACCACGCCAATGACGCCTCCCAGTGTGTCTACCACGTCAACTCGAGGCCCATCTGATGGCTCGGTACTTGGTAATGTCACGGTGATCAAGACAACAATGACTTCCACCATCACTAGCAGTCTCGCACCAACAAGCCTATCCTCGTCTGGCAATGTCACGGTGGCCCATACCACTAGTGGGTACAACTTTTCTAAAAGTGTGGGATCCAGCAAGAGCACGTTCGGTTCTCAGTCGACCTCCCTCGACAGCTTTCTTGGTATCAGTACCATCATCATATCTAAACAGCCTACCAACTTCCCCTTTCCAACCAACACAAGCTTGGTTTGGCAGTCAGAAACATCTCCAGTGTCACTCTCTGAATCTGACAAAACCATTGGCCCCAAAGGCAGTGATACTACAATCTCTATGACCACAGTTGGATTCAATAGCACTACTCCTTATATCAACTCGACTACCATTACGGCCAGTGAAACACATACTTCAAGTAATAGGGATGAGACGCCGTCCATAACTACTGCAGGGGCCTCTGGGTCGTGGAACACGACCAACAGCGCTCAGTGGTTCACCAACTCAACTATCCATACAATAGTTACCGCTACCCGCACTGGCTCGGATTTCGTTTCTGGAATTCGAACTTTGAGCGACACAGCTGCCGTCACTCCTCAACCGCCCGCTTCGCTAAACGTTACACTCACCACTACATCAGGCAGTACCTATAGCAAAATGGTCACAGATGTGAAAGTCACTATCATTATGCCGACTTTCTCGATGACATCTGTGAGTAATTCACTCCCAACGGTATCGATCAGCACGGCCCCCTTCCCTCTTCCATCAAACACCACATTGACGGGAACTAGCGCTTCCCTTCCACCAAGTGGTACAGGGCCTCGTGTCACCATTACCGGAACCCTGGGAGATTTTTCAACATCCAGTGTGACCATTTCACCATCGATCAGGACAACCTACCGCACTATAAATACCACAGTAGCTGGCACTACGACTGATACTTCGGCGTCTGCTTCGGGCACAAATGAGCCACTCTTCCCGGTCTCCAACTCAACTAGCCCGGGCACTGCTACCAGTCTCTCGACAATCGTTTCATGGAGGCCAGATCCCGAGCCATGGACGAGCTGGCCAACATTGAGCCTCACGAATGAGCCAAGTATCTCGACGTTGACTGTAAACAGCGAGATTTCACAGTGGACTTCATACACTCGAACTATCACCAAGTCTTTGACCCCTACTTTAGTAGAGCCAAGTATATCCCACTCTTCTGTTCACAACGTTAGCAGTGTAACCTCGGGGTCAACCTCTTATACTCGTACCACGACTTTGACCCTCACAACCACTTTGGAAGAGCCCAGCACTTCCCTGCCCACCAGTGATAACAGGAGTAGTGCAACCTCAGAGTCCATTTCATATACTCGTACAACAACCGTATTCCGGACTACGACTTTGGGAGGGTCAGGCGCGCCCTCGTCTGCCCTCAACAGCTCAAGCGGGGGTGCTTCATTGTCAACTTCATACACTCGTACTACGACATTGACTCTTACAACTACTTTGGGAGAACCCCCAACATCTCAAGTATCTGGGGCTGCAGTTACAGATTCATCTGTTTCCACGTGGGCGAACGTAACCTCCGGGGTCACTGACTTCACGAGCACAGAGACTATCTCATTGGCCACCGTTACATCGTCGCTCTCGGGAACACCGACAACTTTCTTGACAACTGGTAGCGCAAAGGGGGTGTCGACCAGCGTTGAGAGTTCCGCGTTGGCACCAATCCCAGTGAGCAACTCATCTCTATCACAGGCTTCTGGAAGAACATCTTCGGGGGTTGATACTTTGACGAGCACGCACTTGTTGACTGGCTCAGCGGGAACAGCTACTCCATGTGAATCTACATCTACTAGCTCATCGACCTGCACGGAATCAGTGTACGACACCCCGACCCATACAGCGATTCCAGCTAGCAGCGATTGCCTGACTGCAACGAATGGACCAGATTTATCGCTGTCGTACGTATCGGCAGTAACAGCCACTGAAGACGTCTTATCGACCTGCAACACAACAAGCAGCACGGTACATTGGTCGAACATGACTCACACATTTGGAGTAAAGGGTTCGTGATATTCTTGACATGTAAACTGTGTAAAATCACCAAACTAATCAAGGTCAGATACAGAAACAAGCACCTACCAGCCGCTCACAACATTGCGGACAGTCACAAAAGCGCGGACTGAAGAAGAATCGGGCTCGGCTGGGGATGACTATCCCACGCCCACAGACAGGGTCCCTGAGGATCCCAACTTTCCATGGGGAAATGACTCCCCGATCCGTCGTTATCAGAACTCGTCTGAGCTTGGCCCGGGCGAAAATGACGGCGATGGCGATGGAGGTCTGAGCAAGAGAATCAACTGGCGCCTGCCGTGGGAGAATGTCAGAGACAAAGTGGAAGGTCTCTGGCGTGGACAGGCTTTGAAGTCAGAAGACTAAGTCTCAGGATGAAGAGGGCACGATTTGGATTGTGTTTGTAAAACATTGCCTGGTTATGAAGCATGGCATATCGAGGGTTCATTTCTTTCTACGGACATGTTGGTTTTCCTTGTCTGGACTCCATTTCTATTCTAATTCAGCCCTGTTTCGGTTTCGGTATTTCGGGCAACTTTAGGATCCGGTCAGGGATCACAGTGGTCAGACCAGGCCAGGGAGCCTTGGTTTATTGCGGGACTTGCTATGAGTTGGTTGAAAACGCAGACGTTACGGATGTGTGTACAAGACTTATATAGTTCATGCTATTAATCATGTCGAGATTATAATAAGTATCGTTTTTCCCTTGACCAACTCATCTGGTATTGGCCTTTTGATCGCGTGCGTTGGTATGGGATAGTTAACAGATAGTTATGGATGTGAATGTGAGACATGTGAGTGGATCGGATCATTGGTATTCTTGGCTGACACTACGGAGTACGAATCGAAAATGTACGCGTATTGCCAAGAGATAGGCACATAATAAGCGCCTAAATAAAGAAGCCGACAAATTGATTGTGATCAACACGACAAGTCTGCTACTTCAGTTCATTAAAGTGTATCTTACTGAGGTGCCTGCCCGAGGACTGTAAGTTGATTGATTTGTAGATGTAAATAAATATGTAAGGTAGGAGAGGAGGTACCTGCGATTGCCTCTTTCTGACCAACGGTGGACGGTAAGTGGGCAAGAGGCAGGAAAGTGCATGAATTAGCTGAGCCAATCAAGTTAGCGGAACAAAGAAAAAGTGAAGTTAAAATCGTCGTCATCGGCAGGAGGGGTCGTTCCTTCCGGCCCCAGATTTCGTGCCTCTCACACTTGGGCTTTACCCAAAGCGGATCCCTTGCCACCGAGACATCCGACGCCTCAAGAGTAAGGTACTAAATTAAAGCACGTTACCATCAGCTGCACCTCATTCTTCCCTCTTTTAATCCTTTCTTTATTCCACCACATGAACAATACCAACGACGACGAAAACATCGCCATCATCGTTAGCATCGCCAAATCGATTGATTAATCATCGCAATACACGAATCACATATACTCCGAAACTTCCATCACACCATGCTTTTCAAGCCGCTCGCCCTTGCAGCGACCGCCGCTGCTGTGCTCATCGTCCCAGAGACTTCTGACAAGGACGACAGCATCTTCCGCACTCTTCCCATCGAGGTCGACACTTTCGAAATCCCCGAGACCGCCTATGGTCAAGTCGTTGACGTCCCTTGCCTTCAGTGCCGTGGCCATGATAGCCAACTCGAACTCAATTTCGGCATTCAAGACCGTCGTCTCGTATTAAATGGTTTCGAACTCTATCCTCACGCCGACCCTTGGAATGGAGACCTTTCGGCTGCTGTTATCAAGGCCAACGGCAAGAGCGATATGCGCCGACTGGGATATGGTTTGGCTATTCGACCTGAAGGAGTCGATAAGGAACAGCATCTCGAAGTTGTCAATGTCGAAGTCAGGATCATCGAAGTCGGCGATCGTTTCGTCGACGGCGTCCCTCCTGTCACAGTAAAGCTTATTAAAGCTCCTGTTGGCGAGATCATCATCGGAAGCATCGACGTCAAGGGTGCTGGCGAGAAGGCACCAGAGGACTGTGATATGTGGTGCCGCGCCAAGGGTATGGTCCACGATACCTGGAAGGACGTCAAGGGCAAGTTCAAGGGCAAGTTCAAGGGCAAGGGCTGCCACGGAATGAAGGGTAAGGGCAAGGGTAAGGGCCATGGTCACGGTCGCAAGCCCCATCACGGTCATGGCAAGGGTGAGAACAAGCCTACCGACAACTTCAAGCACGGTCCCCTCGTCAACAAGGCCCCCGAGCAGTCGTGGAGTGATGTTTTCACGCACGTCACAGCATATATTATCATCCCTGTCCTTATGGGTGTTGCTGCCGGTGTCGGAGTTGCATTGTAAGTTCTTTCCCTGCTATTCTCTAATTTGTACACTAACATATTCAGTTTCACCATGTTCCTTTGTGCCATGGTTCTCCGCGTGATCCGCATGTTCAAGGGCGAATCCGCCGAGTCCGAACCTGAGCTTGCCCCTGGTGCTACTCACAAGGCCGCCATCGCCGAGATGCTTGTTGAAGACGAGAAGTCGGGTCTTTTGGTCGATGACGAGGCTCTTCCCCAGTACGAGCCACGCAACTAAGTCGATTTCTGAGACTCTGTACTTGTCCGCATTTCAGCCGCGGTCGATAGAAAAGGGGAACGCACACTACCAACACAGCCTTCTACGACAGGTGTGTTATTGATACCAAAGATTGTATTGTTTTTTAAAGGATTCGGGCTCGGGATAGGCGTTATGAGTATGGTGGGTGGGATTATGTCTTATGAACTGGTTGGCCATGTACGCATCAGACTCGACGTGGCTTTATTTGGTAACGATTTGAAATTGTTACCGTCCTTTCTTTAAAGATTCAGCGGTGTCTATCAGGTTATGGATGGTCTAGGCACTGTTGGCTAAGCTTGAAGTATATCGAAAAACTACCTTACACTCACACACTCATCTCGGATTTACTCTGTAGATATTTGATGTATCTGTTATATGTGACCAAGATCGCCAATTACATATGAAATAGTAATGCTACCCAAAGTCTACATCCCCCACAGGCTGTGGACCCTGGATGGGCACTATCCGCTCACACTCCAAGTTAGCTTCCAATTTGGGGGAGCATCCGTGAACCAAAGTCATCAAATGTGGATAGAAAGGTCATGTTAGATGCGGGGTTTCGACTCGCTATATTCTAGCCCGATCCCCGAGTTTAGCTATATAACTAACTACTTGTTCCCATCCCATCCAATCTAGAGTCTGTTCTTAAGTCTGTGGTTACTACACTACTTCGATCTTTACTACTGTCACTCTCACTCTCACCAACAATACGCACAGTACAGTCCGCGGCTTATAAACACAAACACAACATGTCACAAACAGCTCGCCGATTCGCTCAGATCGTCAAACTGAGGCCTCAACACCTCGCGGAGTACAAGGAAGTCCACGCCAGAGTCTGGCCCGACGTCCTCAAGCAGATCCAGGAGTGCAATATTCGAGACTGTATGGCCCATCCTGAGATGTATCTACAAGGCAATTGTAATAGAGACTGATCCCTTGTATAGACAGCATTTTCTACGATGATCAGAGCCACATTCTCTTCGCCTCCTTCAAATACATCGGCTCAGATTACAGCGGCGACATGGAAAAGATGGCAAAGAATCCCCGTGTGAGGGAATGGTGGAAGATGACGGACGCCTGGCAGGAGAGTCTCGTGCCTGGTGCAGTGAGCTCTGAGGCCGGCGAGCCTTCTTGGTGGAAGCCAGTTGAGGAGGTCTTTTACCAGCCTTAGGCCATAGAATGCAACATAAAATTCAGTAATGGTATAAAGAAAAGCCACAGACACTCCCGACTCATAAAGAAGCTTAGGATCTAAATCTCTTACGATTCATGACATCGAGTATCAAGTCCCGAGGCCTCTATCTTTTGGTACAACGCCTTTGCTAATCTCGCTCGCGAGTTTTACATACTGTAAAAGGGGGTGGGGGCAGTAGAATAGAAGGATAAAATGAAAAGGGCGCCTCCAAAATGCCTATGCAAAAATCTTCCTCCATTCCGTCTTTTCTTTCTCCGTCTTCTTCGTCAGTTCCGTCCGTTACTTATTCCGCACTCATTACCATCCGTGGCCCGGCCCTGGCGAAGCTGAACTGAAGCAAATAACGAAACGAATGCACTAGACCGACGCCATCATTGCGAAATGCATATTTACCTATGTTCATGCCTTATATACAGTGTCTACTCTTGACTCCTGGATCATCTGGACCTCGCTGCTCTGCTTCACCTTGGCCCATGGACTGCTCTATGTCGAAGAGACGGGTGGGTGAGAGCAGCCATTGGTGAGAGCACATGGCGCTTCACGTTTCCTCCTATTGTCTTGGATCCGATACTAATCTTGTACCTCAACAAGTCAACCGATTCCTTGTCGCCAATACTGACACTGGCCGCCTCTTTTACCAAAACACCTGCTTCTTTTCGAGCCTTGGCAAAGAATTGTGCAAGGTTAGATTGAGCGTCTTCGGCACTGTCCACGTCCTCCTCCTGCAACACATAGAGGATGGCAATACGCGCAAAGTCGAGGACCTCGTTTGTGATCTTGAACTTGGTCATCGGGTCCTGTGTCTGCGATGGGTCTGCTACCGCTGAGGTCTGTGCAGCATTGCCAGCGTCACTTGTTGAGGTTGGCGCGTTTTCGGGGCTTCCCTCGTCAACCACCAGCGTAGTTGGCGCGGCGGTTTCGGAGGATACGACGACGGCAGGAGCAGTTTCAGGTGCACGAGCAATAAGAGTTGGTGCAGCGGCCTCTCGCTTGAACTGGAGAGCCAGGCTGTCGAGCAAGGTCCTTTTGCGTGCTGCAGCGCCATCAAAAGTAACCAGGGAGTTCTGGGCAATACAAGACAGCTCTGCAGCATTGATCTTCGCCATGATGGCAGTGCCAGATAGAGGGATAGAAAAGTTTTTCTGGCTGTTCTCGATAAGGCGTGGAATACTTTTACCAAGCGTCACGTTGTTCAGATCGTTGCCCAAGTCTGTAGTGGTGCAACCATCGGAGCCACCAGCGCTACAGTCGGAGCCTGTAAAACCATTTGTGCAAATGCATGAGCATGTACCCTGCGACATGATATTTGTTCCACCGTTCTGGCACTTTAGTGATTCTTGGCACTGAGCAAGGGCAGACTTTGGCTTTTCATCGTTGCCCAAGTTCTTAAAGACGAAAAATTCCAGCGGGACAAGGACAGCGGCCAGAATTATGCCAACAAGCAAGAGTAGTAAGAGGACAAACGCCCACACAGGCAGACCGCAACAGCGCCGACGTCGCTTGCCCTGGCCTTCATCCGAAGGCGTCATTTCGCGAAGGCCAGATCGTGAAGGAACATCACCCTGACGGGTCGGGGCCAGGGGCCAAGATGTCGTCCGAAACCAGGATCCACGGTTCTGTCGTTCTGGTTGTTGTGCAGGAGGAGGGAATGCTGCCAGCATATCCGATAGTCCTAGGACAGGTAAGTTCATCAAAACATCATGTTTAAAGCAGATTTTCTTACCTGAGTTTTCTTTGTCACCCCCTCGGGTCTGCCCCTTGTCGTCAAAGAAATCATTCAAGTTGTCGAATCGACTCGCTGGTCTTTTGCCAGAATCAATCATGGTCGCAAGGCGAGTTGCACGTCGAATCAAATCAGGCAAGCTAGTGATACTGCCTCTCTCCTCAGCCCTTCTCACTGCCTCAATGTCCAGCTTTGGGGGTCGTCGAATAGCCGAAAGTCGACTGTAAGGCTGAGGGGAAGGTGTTGGCGCCGGAACTTGTACTTCTGACAAGTTGGTGGCGCTGGCAGCAGCATATGCACCCAGGATAGCGTCGGGGCTAAGGCTGTCATGAGGGTTTTGCGAAGGTGCCGACGTCTTCGCCAGAGGAAGGGTGTTAGAAGAGCTTGTTGAAGCATCGATATAGCCGGTTCCCGAGTCGAAAGGCTGGACCGGCGATGGTGCAGGGCGGTGATTGGGCTCCATAATGAATGATTTGGTAGTCACAATTGAGGGCTTTCCTCTTTTACCGATACTTGCACTGCGGACCAGTTTGCTCTCGTCATGAAACTCGTCATAGGCGGAATCCTGACTCTTGTTGTCTGTCTCGTCGTAATACGAGGGACTGACTGCCCGAGAACCTGCTGGCCAACTTTCAGGCATAGCCGCGCTTGAGGCGTAAGAGCCGTGCGATCTCGAATTGAGACTCTCCTCGGGAATGGGGGAGACAAAGGAAGCGTGTGAATAGAAGGATGATGCGCCCCTGCGAGATGACGGGGGAGGTCCTAGATTAGCGCTCGCTCTGAGAGGGCCCAGATTGACACTTCTTCTATTAGGATCTGAAGATGTCGATTGGTTAGGCTCAGGGAAGTCAGGGAGCGACCCAAGACTAGAGGTTGTCATTCGGGAGGATGGAGAAGGCGGAACGGAAGAGTGATAGTCGTCGGACTCGGGCGTGAGAAACACTGGGGTCGGTTCTTGGAGTCGAGACTGATCCAACATAGAAGGAACTTGGCTGGGTCTGGGTGGTCGTTGAGGGGCCTGAGTCGGTCGTCCGGGTGGTGGTCGATATGGTTCGGGGTCGGGCGAATTCATAGCGGCCATCGGGGGGCCGGGCAGAGGCCATTGTGGAACTTGCTGTGGTCGAGATATGGCAACACCAGGATTGCCGCTTCTATAATCAATGGTAGGCGCAGCCTTGGGTTTCGGAAGCCTTGACTGCGCGGAGGGGTGTCCTCCCATGGGTCGACGAGGAGGAGCCCTCAGTTCGCCAGGCGGGCTGTCGTCCATGTTGTCCGGGTACAGAGGCTGCTGTCGCGGATATCCGCCTTGCGCCATCTCGCGTGCTCTCCTTACAGATCCAGATGCGGGTGCTGAGTCCATCCCTCTTCCATCATACATCTGACTCATTTGGTTCCTTTATGCCAAGTCGAGAGTTCATCCAAACCAACAGCGTAACACGGTTAGGAATCCGGTAGCGAGCCCCTATATGCAGTTCAACTGTATGTAGGAAGCCGCGAAGTTGTGAAGTACCGAAGTGATGAAATGATGCGAGTATCCGATGACCTGCAGCGCTTGAATCGGCCTTGTGGGGAATCACTGGCACAGCGTTCGTATTTGGACAAAGCAGTCTGTGTGCGAATTGTTTGGGGTGCTGCAACATAAAAAGTCCACCTCTCTTGGACTCGATCGGGTCGTACAGCCACAGGCTACGTCGAGTTTACGAGAAATGTGAGAAGCGAAGTAAAAATAGGTAAGATGAAAACTGGATAGAAGAGAATGTGAGAGAAAACAAGACGGATCGACCCAAAAATGAGAGATTGTTGCACGGTAATCCAGACCTCGCAGGCGCTGCAAGCAATGCAAATGAGAAATAGTCTGAAGAGAAGTGTTAGTATTACAAGGGGATATGGATGGAGGAAGATGCGAAAGATTAAAGTGAAACAATCAAAGATGACGTCCAGGCCATCTCAAGATTTGGTAACAACGAAAGGGAAAACATACCGAAGAAGCGAAAGAAGGTCACGACTTCATGAGATCATTTGGGCGCGACAAATCAAGTCAACGTCACAGGGGCTCGCAATCAACGACTAAAAGGATGGAAGGGATCGGTTCCGTCGTAGTAGAGCAGCACAGCAGATGGGGACGAAATTCGTGTCGGAATCGAGAACCAGTGGGCAAAGGGCAAAGTCGATGCCGACGTCGTGAGACGAGGCGGCGTGTCACCGAGGAGATGGCTCTGGACGAATCGCGTTTCAAAGTTGCGTCTCGATGGTTTGAGGATGCTCCAGGTGATGAGACGATAATGGTTGTGAGTGGTGAAAGGAGATCCTATAGAAGAATAGAAGCTAAGGCCAGATCGATGAGGCACCAATTGTTTGTTGAGGAGGAAGGCGTGGTGAGGCGTTTGATTTCCCAGCTCTTGCTCTTGCTTCTTGCTTCTTTCCTTGAACCCGATTATCTCTTTGAAGCCCCTTATTTAATTGTCAAAATTACCAAGCAAGAAGAAGAGTTAATAATAAAAAGGTTTGGTCTGATTATCTTCTAGACAGACCCGTTGAAAAAAAGGCAATAGTAAAAGAGAAGAGTTGAGAATAAAAGGTGCACAATAGAAGCACAGTTGGAGAAAGATCAAAGTAGTAACGAACGAATGTAAAGAGGCGCAGACTACGACAGCTCAGGCTGGGTCGAAGCAGGCTTGTAGGTAGGTACCAGTACAATAGGTAGGCACAAAGAGTGCGGGTGAGGTTGGAGAGGAGGAAGAAAAGCGAGGCGGAGCGAGGGGGAAGAGAGGAAATGGAACTGAAAGGACGACCCGAGCCCCGGGTACATTAGTAGGTATCCGTAGATTGGTGAGGCTTTCGGGGGACCCTTGGAGTTGAGCAAGCACCCGAACCTCACTCACCTGCGAAACAGGGCTATTCCACAATGGAATACCTAGACGGGAGCACGGGAGAGGCACAGAGACAACACAAACACTCACTCGACTGATCCAGTTATTACGGGTGAGCAAGCCCCATCACGATAACATCTTGCTGCAGGATCGTCATTATTCCAACATGGGACCACCCTGTTCTCCTTCACAAACGCCATTCAAGAATCAGATTCACTCACAGAGACGACAGAGAATCAGAGATGAAGGGGCCGCGGTCATGACCTCTCAAAGGGGCGTCTCTGGCCGTTGGCCGTTTTTCCCCATAAATGCACGGGAGACAAGCCACGGTTCTCCCACTGGCTGCTCGTCCATCTGGAGTGTGAGTCCCACCAATCATGCTAGAGCATCGTCTGTCAAAAACCCCTAGAAGCCAAGCCCAGCCAAGCTGCTAACCTAACACAAGTTAGGGTGGGATCCCTTGCAACAGCCTAGCTTCTCAAGTTTAGCAGAAACACTAGCGTGCTCTGTTCCTGCAGCTCGGGCCCTAGTCACAGAGTGCAAGCCACCTTTTTGACTTTTTGAGCTCTCTCTTACACAGGAGCTACAGTCAGTCTGTGTCTGTGTGTGTGTTTTTCTCAACACCAAGACCAACACAAGACGAGATCCATCTTTTGTCAGATAATTTCCAGGGTTCAAGCTCCTCTTCTCCCCGGGGCCCTTGGATGTCTGAGAATGTGCTCCATGCTTCTATCAATCTTTATTTCTTTTGTTCTGTCGAGAGCAATTTAATGTGACTCCATCAGTTCGGAGGTAATCTTATTTGTTTCCTCCGCCTTGACAGGCCAAGCTTTTTGCGCTCAGCCTTGCACCGAGAAGCTGAACAAATGTTGACGATGATTTGATTAGCATCAGTTGACACAACCGAAATAATAAACAGCCCAAGTCACGCTACCAGATCAAACTAACTCGCGTGGGCTCGATTAGATGGACAACGTACCCCATTAGTGCACGGTAAGGCTTCTGCCTCGGACATTAGACGATCACATTGAGTAGCGTCCGTCGTTTGATACTTAATGAGATTCAATTTGTTCGATGCACTAGCCACGGTCATGCGCGATTTCCTATCAATTGAGTTCATGGCCTTTAATTTCTTCATATCGCCAACAGTCCAGTCCGTCCGCCAACTTGAGCCTGAATAACATAACATTTTGCGAGTTTAGCCTGCGCTTCTTAACTCTGATGCAGAATTGACTCGGAACCGTCGGAGCATCTAACAGAGTTACTAGCATATGCGACGCTTCAACTGTTATCGTGTCCGCATCTTACGATAACTCACAAGGGGCCCTGGCAGTTGACCTGTGTCGGCTGCATTTGAGTCGAGGTGCTGTTTCACCTTTCAAGATCTGGCTTCGATCGACTCCTTGCCCGGACGTGAAGGAAAGCATTTACCGCTGTGTGACAGTTGCTTCGTTTGGTCAACAGGATGACATTTATTAAACATGAGTAGTTACTGTTTGTTTCGACCCGAAGCCTCCCATGGTCAAAAGCAAACAGCCATGAATAGTAGATCAATGTCCGGGCGTCAGGTCCAGACAAATCAGACCTGCAAAGTTATCACTTTAGTTGGGATCCATCGTCCTTCCTTGGCGTGTTTCATGTTTATCGGTGGAGGGGCCCTTGAACGTCATCGGTTGCCAGGGTGCGATGGATCTTTGTCAAGTGTCGATCATTCACTGATTTCCGCTCCGTAACTAACCCACATATTCCATGTATCTCTAGGGTAAGCTAAGATCCCACCCTTAGGTGTCAACAAATGTGTTTTGCTTCATGGCGGGTTAGATTAGCTTGTTCAGTGTGCGGATTATACAGTATTTTATTGTATTATACCTAAAGACCTCTTATGACTTAATCTTGACCCTCTACAGGTGTGATATACGAGCCTGATCAGAAGCGGTCGGGTTCACACAACTTAAAGCTGAATAAAGGAGCGGATGTCATAGAAGAATATCCTAACAATGGGAACACCTGCATTCTTAATGTTTAACAGCTGTGCATGTGTTGATTTGTGGATATCAGTTCTTCTCAGAGATGGGCCGTACACTCACCTATACGAGCTTGTAAGATCTATATATATGACTTACGTGTATGCCGTGTAAGCTTACGAGTATGTAGTTAAAATCTTGAGGACTGTAACAAGGATGCGCCCGACAAGACATACTGAGCTATTAACTTGTTCACAAAGCACTATGTAAAGCTCAACCTTTGCCAACACTTTGACAACTCACATGCTAACGTAAACTTCAGTAGCTGTCTCTAATAAATTAACATATTTTACTGCATACAAGTCATTACATTCGGAAGACGCCAAATTTGGTATCACCGGCCTTGACCTCGTTTCTACCTCCCATAGCAGCCTGCAGACCCAGACCCAGGTATCGTCTTGTATGTTGAGGAGGGATAATGCCATCGTCCTACAAGAATGTTAGCATCGATTCCTTCACACCGAGTCATGAGGATGTGACTTACCCATAATCGAGCAGATGAGAATGTGGCATCACTCTCCTTCTCAATACGCTCCTTTAGCCCACCGTCGACAGTCTTACCGACAGTCTCCATTACAGCAGCCAATTGCTCGCTACCCATAACACCGACCTTGGCGTTGGGCCACATCCACAAGAATCGTGGGCTGTAAGCTCGTCCGCACATTCCGTAGTTTCCGGCACCATAGCTGCCACCAACGACGACGGTGAATTTGGGTACATCTGCACATGCAACAGCTGTGACTAGCTTGGCACCGTGCTTTGCGATACCGTCACGCTCGGATTGTGACCCTACCATGAATCCGGAAATGTTCTGTAGAAATACCAATGGGATGCCGCGCTGAGAGCAGAGCTCAATGAAGTGAGCGCCCTTGACAGCGGACGAGGCAAAGAGAATACCGTCATTGGCCACGATGCCAACCTTGTGGCCGTAGATCTCGGCGAAGCCAGTCACGAGAGTAGTACCGAAGTCGCGCTTGAACTCGGAGAACTCAGAGCCATCCACAACACGAGCAATGACCTCGCGAATAGGCAGAGGCTTTCGCAGGTTGGTGGTAGCAATGCCAAGAAGCTCCTCGGGATCGTGAAGAGGTTCCGAAAAGGTAGGCTTGGGGGCTTGGGTCTCTGGTGACTTCTTGGGCCAGTTGAGGTTGCTAATGCAGCGACGAGCCAACACGACAGCATGTGCGTCGTCCACAGCCAGGTAATCTGTCACACCAGACACAGAAGAGTGCATCTTGCCACCTCCCAAGTCCTCGTGGCTGACAACCTCTCCTGTCGCAGCCTTCACAAGGGGAGGACCGGCAAGGAAAATGTGGCCCTGCTCTTGGACGATAATACTCTCGTCACTCATTGCTGGGACGTAGGCGCCACCTGCTGTGCAAGGACCCATGACCACAGCGATCTGGGGAATACCCTCCGAGCTCATGCGCGCTTGGTTATAGAAGATGCGACCAAAGTGGTTCTGATCGGGGAAAACGTCGGCTTGGTGGGGGAGGTTGGCACCGCCGCTGTCGACAAGGTAGATGCATCTGGCAGCTGTCAATTCGTGTATAATCTTGTGTGAGAATGCATGGTTACATACGGTAATTTGTTTTCTCTTGCGACAGCTTGCGCTCGCAAGTGCTTCTTGACTGTAATGGGATAATATGTGCCGCCCTTGACTGTGCTGTCATTGGCGACGATCACGCATGTCACTCCCTCGACAACACCCACACCAGTGATGATACCGCCTGCAGGCACCTCAGCCTCTGGATAAAGCTCATGACCAGCCATAGGCGAGAGCTCCATGAATGTGGTTCCAGGGTCGATCAGAGCTGTAACTCGATCTCTGGGGAGCATCTTCTTGCGTGCGATGTGCTTCTGTCTGGCCTTCTCAGGTCCTCCCTGCTGAATCTTGCGGGCGAGCTCCTGCATGCGGCTCATGACCTCGCTCATCTGCTTCTCGTTCTCCTTGAACTCGTCTGATGACGGATCAACGTTTGTCTGAATCCGTGAGATGGCATTGGCTTGGTGCGGAGGAGTGAGATTTGCGACAGCGCGTTTCTGTGAAGAGATCTGTGTGCGCCGACTGAACTGGCGACCAAGCAGTATCGCCTGGCGCGATGAACGTGAGAGCGCCATATCTGATTTGAAGGCTCTTTTGATGATTCTGAGAAACCCAATTCGCTTTGGGAAAAGTCTGCGACGAGAACAAGAGGCTCGTTCAAGAAAGAAGGACGGAAGATAAGGAAGCTCTTCTTAATTCTCCTAAAGAATGAATGGGTGAACAAATCTCTAAAGCCGAAGCGCGGGCTACGCCTAAGGCCGAGGCTTGTGACGTCGAAAACCTGGGGTAAGCGGGACGGCCGGTTGAAGCCGCGATGAGCCGCCTGGTCCATCAAAGACGGCTATCGAAGCCCGTGTTTTCCGGCCGCTTTTCACTCCCTCGGTCGTGTCAATCTCAAATCTATCTAAGAAAACAACAAGAAGAAGACCATACAACCAAGATAAGCAGAGAAATATCCTCAACATCTCATTTCTTCATCATTCATTCACTTTATTCCTCTCAGCCGAGCACATATTCACAATGGCAACAAGTGTACGAACATTCAGATCTCTGGTACGACCTGTTGTGGCACGTCGGTTCCGTCCAGCTGTCACTCTCCCTACCATTCAGTCTCGCTTGCACTCCTCTAAACACCCCAAAGGCTTCGAAGCCCCTTCAAATGAGGAGCTCGATGAGTTGAGGGAGCGTGTGCAGGAATTCACACGCCGTGAGATCACAGAAGAGGTCGCTGCAAAGACAGACAAGACAAATGCCTTCCCAGCAGAGATGTGGCAAAAGCTTGGTGAAGCTGGCTTCCTAGGCATCACAGCTGACGAGGACGTCGGCGGCCTCGCCATGGGTTACCAGGCGCACATCATTGTTATGGAGGAGCTTTCGCGAGCCTCTGGTTCTATCGGTCTCAGCTACGCAGCACATTCACAACTCTGCGTTAACCAGTTGCAACTCAATGGATCTCCAGAGCAGAAGCAAAAGTACCTCCCTGGTCTCATTGCTGGCACAAGTGTTGGCGCGCTGGCCATGTCTGAGTCTGGTGCTGGCAGTGACGTTGTCAGCATGCGAACAACAGCAAAGGCCGTCGACGGTGGCTACGTGCTGAACGGATCCAAGATGTGGATCACCAACGGCCCTGACGCCGATGTTATTGTGGTTTACGCCAAGACAGAGCCCGAGAAGGCCTCCAAGGGTATCACGGCCTTCATCGTGGATACCAAGAGTGAGGGCTTCAGCTGTGCTCGCAAACTCGACAAGATGGGCATGCGCGGTAGTAACACCGGCGAACTCATGTTTGACGGTGTCTTTGTGCCTACAGAGAACATTCTTGGCAAGGTTAACGGAGGTGTGCGAGTCCTGATGGAAGGTCTCGATCTGGAGCGCTTGGTGTTGAGTGCTGGACCTCTGGGCATCATGCAGGCTTCATTAGATGTTGCACTACCCTTCACACACCAGCGCAAGCAGTTCGGTCAGCCTATTGCTCACAACCAGTTGCTCCAGGGCAAGCTGGCCGATATGTACACGAAGCTCCAGGCTTCTCGTGCCTATACCTACACGACCGCCAAGGCGGTCGACGAGAACGGTTTGATCCGCACACAGGACTGCGCGGGAGCTATCCTGTATGCAGCTGAGCGAGCGACGGAGTGCACACTCGACTGTATTCAGCTTCTTGGTGGAATGGGTTATGTTGAGGAAATGCCCGCATCACGATTGCTTCGAGAGTAAGTTTAAAACCCCTTGTTGTTCTCTCCGGTGTCACTTTTTTTTGCAGAGATTGAGGGCCTTGGGCACATAACTGTATTCTGAACTGTTCACTAACAACATGTTTAGTGCCAAGTTATATGAGATTGGAGCCGGTACTTCCGAGATTCGAAGAATGGTTATCGGCAGGGCTTTCAACAAGGAGTATGCGCAGGCTTGAAGAGGGAGTACAACAATACAGCATTATACGTGGGTTCACCTATGAAAACATGCCCCAGGATCAATATATGAGTCATGGGATGATCAACAAAAGGCACCGAGCCAGCAGATTAGCTCCACAGGTGTAGCTATCGTTGAATCTCGCAGAGCCAGTTCTTGGACGAGAGCGAATCCGATCTTGATTATGCATGCTATGATGCAAAAATTGCGCATCATGATATTGGCCGGAATGGATTGAATAGCCAATAGAACACAGGAACTAAGAAACAAGAAGACAAAAAATACAAAAAGAATCTATAAAATATCAAGCCTGACGAAAGTTTGTGAATCTCACGATGCACCAAGTGACAACCCCCACGCAATGTAGGAGTAGTTCATGGAGGCGGCTCAATTAACCCCCCCAACCTTTAACATGCATGTCTTGGTTGTCATTGGATAATTATGACTCTCTCACTTTCTGACAGAGTTTGTAGCAAGTTGCGGAAGCATTGATATGGAATCCAGCGGTCGAGCACTGAATTATAACGATCGTGATACATATTTTGTCTGATGGTGTTGAGTTGCAGGCGGTCACCCCCACCAAGATGACATTTCCTATCAGGCTCTTGTCACATCTTGCAGTAATGACAAGTTTCCATTTGTTTTTCTCGACACAGAACTCGAGTAAAAGACCCTTGTTGATTTTGCTTTTGATAACCTGGCCTGGCCGATTTGCCGAGGGCCTCGTGACACGATGATCCGATCCAGACAGGTCGGCCAATTTCTGTTGTTCTCTTCTCTTCTTGCTAAGGTAGTTCCCTCTTCTCTCTCCTGAGTAGGTGAGACATGGGAAATTCCGATCGATCAATGTGTGACTGCTGTCTGTTGTGTTTGTACTACATAGTTGCTTCTGACTTTGGCATACCGAACGGTGAAGGGGTGCCAACACACCTCGCCTACACACCGAGCATAGCAGATCCGCCACCGACATGTTGAAGTGGTGGCCCTGACCATTCTTGGCTTCATGCCGTGTGCAACTTTCTTTTCTTTTCTTTTCTTTGCTTTTCTTCTCCTCAAGTCACTCTACCACCGAGATCATAGGCTATTGCAGCCTGCATGTTGAGGCTCCGAAACACCCAGCCGGACACGAGTGATGATTTGCTTGTCTAGAAGGTTCAGAAGGGCGGTTTTGATGTCGCAGAGCGGAGCTATGCGGCCACGGGCAGGGATTGTAGAGATAATTGGAAGAGAGGAAACATTGGCTTTGGCTTTGGGGATTGTTCCATGGGTATCGATACCCCATGCTCTCACCTGGAGAGCTCCTTGGTTAGGCGAGTGTTAACATTGTGGGGATGTTTCTGGCCTCCACCTCCAGATCCAAAATTGGAAATCCGGGACAGTTCAAGTGTCAGGGGTTATTAGTTAGTGTACTCCGTACATACTACAGTATCGCGATCGGGCTTCTATAATTTTGGGTCTTTGAGGTTGAATGACTGCTGCCTGCGAGTCTCTGTAGCACCATTCATGTTAGTCTCCATCTCGCTTAAGCCATCGAACATGTTGGAAGCCTTTGATGGTATCATTCCAGCATGTTCTTGGTATTAGGTAGTCCAAAGGCTAGGTACTTAGGAGAGATGAAGTTAGGTCAGGCTCTTGGGGTCCTTCTCCATAAACTGATGCCTAGGGCGGGGTTCCCATCCAGTCAGTCCATGCAATATCTGAGCGTACAGTAATAATGTCTTGGTATTGATGAGTGAATGAGGGGAAAGGAAAGGATGGGAAATTCTAGACCGTCAATGGCGATACATAATGTGCGTTGCCAAATTGGAACAACTGGAAGGGATCCGCGCATATGATCCCCGTTGATGCATCATGGATTCGAGATAGATAGAATTGTGGATTTATCCATCAAATGTTGTTGAGATGAGATGAGAGCCGGCCGAACCGGGGGGTGGGTGCCAGGTTTTTAGTGGACTTTGGAGGCTTTTTTGGTGGGGAGCTCTCCCGTTATTCGGGCCCAGGCCAGACGACGAGCGCTACCTACTACCTGACCTACCTAGTACACGAGACCTCAAAATTTTGGGAAACGCGACGGGAGGCTCAGTGTAATATCAGCAAAGTCTTGTCTGGTAGTCTAGTTCCTTTTCCTATAGTCTACAGATAGGTACTAGGTAATACGTATAACAAATAAATAACAATTGCTTCCCACCTCCCTCAATCATCCCCCTCCACGTCAGCTCCTCCTCCTCCTCCTCATTCATCCATCCATCCAATTGTTGTCATCACTGTTCTCCAATTTGGATCACAGTTGACTTTGGCGGCATCACTGGCGTACACATCTTTTCCCGCTTTTGTTCCTGGGCGCTAATCAACAGTGCCTATCCCTCCACCATCGACGTCAAGCTTAGAGAGCTCCAGCTCAAGCTATTGCCACCTGAACTTCCAAGTCTTGGGTTTCGGGCTGCCACTGTTTGCTTTCATAAAGCAATATCGCCTCTCTCAAGAGAGGGTCTCCCTTTTCTTCTTTCTCTTTCTCTTTCACGCATCTTCTCGTGATACCCGCACTTGGAGTTGCTCATTGAAAATGTCTATTGTACCTGCTCTGCGCCTTTGTGCGCGCCGAATTGCCTACCCAGCTCTGATCCGGCCTTCTATCACGTTTGCTGGTGCACGAAAGCTTCACAGTGGCCCTCCTCGCCAGGATAAGCCAGGAAAATACGCCCAAACTGACCCTCAGATCGAGGTCGAGTATCCAGAAGACCATGAGCTCCCTAGCAGTGAGCCTGTCGCTGGCACTGGTGGCCAGTACGTGAAGCCCACACTTCCTACATTTTCGCTTGATGGTCATGTCGGTATCGTCACTGGTGGTGCTCGTGGTCTGGGTCTTGTCATGGGTCAGGGAATGGTCTTTTCTGGCTCTCACCTTGCTCTTGTTGACATGAACAGTGCGTGCATCTCTTATGAATTGCGGACAAACAAGCCATACTGACCATGTTACAGAGGAAGAAGCTGAAAGACAGACCAGTCTTCTCATTGAAGCCTTCAAGAAGGAGAATCCTCGAGCTCGACAGTGAGTTCGTCATTTCACAAGCTCTAACTGCGCGAGACTAAACATATTCCCCAGAACCCCCAAGGTCACTGCCCACTATGCCGATGTTTCTGACCCTGAGTCTGTCGAGGCTTGTATCGCTGAGGTTGTCAAGGAGCATGGCAAAATCGATAACCTGGTCACCTCAGCTGGCTTCACTGAGAATTTTGAAGCCGTGAACTACCCCATCGACCGTCTCCGCAAGCTTTGGGCTGTCAACGTTGACGGTACTTACCTCTTTGCAACCTCAGTTGCTCGCCACCTAATGGAGCGAAAGGCCCCAGGAAGCATTGTCATGATCGGTAGCATGTCCGGTGCCATTGTAAACGTCCCTCAGCCCCAGGCTCCCTACAACGCCGCCAAGGCCGGTGTCCGACACCTTGCCGCATCTCTCGCTGTCGAATGGGCTCATGCCAACATTCGAGTCAACTGCATCTCTCCGGGATATATGCTTACTGCTCTGTGAGTCTACTCAAAGCTACCTCTAGCAAAGGTGTAACTAACGTGGTCACCACAGCACCCAGAAGATCCTTGATGACAACCCTGATCTCAAAGCGAAGTGGACCTCCCTCATCCCTCAGGGCAAGATGGGACAGCCTCAAGATCTCATGGGCCCTGTTGCTTTCCTGCTGTCTGATGTAAGTGTACTCCCTGGCGTTTCGAAATTCTGAACTGACCAGTGATCCTTGACAGGCCTCCTCCTATGTCACTGGCGCTGATATCCGAGTTGACGGCGGTTACACAGTAACTTAAGTTTCTATGAAACAAAGGCGAATAGGAGTTTGACAAAAATTGCACCCGGATTGGTTTTTCTTACAATTGGGCTGGCGTGCCCGATAGCGATTGGAATTCGATAATGTAACTAATGAGACGAGGATACTTGCACATCGATCGATGTCTTTGAGAAAATGAGCACTCATGCTTTCTATAACTTTGAGATTGAGATTAACACAAATATTTAATGTGGTCAGAAATGAAGTAGTAATTGTTAATAGTGATGTTAGTATATGAAGTGTTGCTTATGGATACATCATATCTTGAGGATCCCTCTATACTGATGCCACCTAATGGTTCTACGGGGCCTGTAGGTTCTTTGAAATGTCCTATTTGGATCAATCTTTCGTGTTTCCTTATCCGGGGTGCACCTTTAATAGTGAAATACGATTGAGCATGGTTGTGAACATTCGCGCACTCCGTACTTTTTCTTTTGCCTATCAACTCATTCTTGCTTTGAACATGCATTTCTTGGCAGCACTAGTAAAAGGCCAGTTGAAAATTTTCGTTCATCGTAGCTCATCAGCCCCTATCGCAGTTCAACCTAAGGTAGGATGGATACCTACTTAGATAAGGTACCGTACCGTCAGAGAGATGCCGGTATGTGACACTTCCCGAGATCGGATAGCTTCAGATTCAAACCCATGACATTCCCGAGTGCAACCCGCCACACCCAGCAAATGCCTGACGGTACTGCCGACCGAAACAGGATCGGGCTGCAGAGAAACCCCAACACGTTCGTTGACACCGATGCCATGGTACAGCCAAACAGCTGCCGTTGTAGGTTAGATCAGCTACAGCACACGATCACGTCTGGATGTAACTATAGATGCAGCCACTGCGATTGTTGGGTATCAGTCAGATGTAAGGGCGAAAACTCTGAGATTGTGTGATTGTGCGTGGCCGTGACCTAGGTACAATAGTTAGAATCTGGCACGACATGGTGGTTGCAGGACAGACCTGTTGTAGTACCTCCTAGGTAGGGTGGTAAGCTTTACCATGAATCTGGATCAAGTCTTATCCACGGCCTATGATAATAGATAGATGATGAACAACGTGGTACAAGAACAGTACAGTACCTATTTGAATCAATACCCATAAGTGCCACTGTAACCACTCCTCTCTTTGCCGTCGTTAGCCCAAGCTACCTATGCACGGAGTACGCTGTCTTGAATGTCAACTTCATTATCACTCCATACCTGCCTGACCTGACCTGACCTGACCTGAACTAGCCTCCGACATCCGATAGTTGAGCGATGACCCTCCGAGTGATAGAGATGGCGCAATCACCCTGAAAATCAGTGTCGGCCCGCGGTGACCAAATAGGAAGCTTTGTATTGCATTTTTTGATCATCTGCAACCCCTCCATCTCTGACAGAAGCTCCAGTCCAGGATCTCTAACAAGGATCCCCACAACCATGAAGCTTGGGTGTGGCTCACAGCGTGGGGAGGCCTGCCGACTTGAGGCACTTGAAGGTTACATTACCTTACCTTGCACTGGACTCTTGGCCACGTGGGTGCGTGACCTGGGTGAGATAAACGATGAATGAAGATCTCACCGCAAGCAAACTCGATGGTATGTACACATGTCTGTCGAGATCAGGTCATTCACGCACTCACACAGGATATGCATGTTTATTTCCCCGGACAAAGGCCCAGACGCGGGCGTGGTCATCATGGTCCTGACATAAGGTACAAGAGCTCTTTCAAGCTCAAGCTCTCCACAGTTAGCCGAAGCTCCCAAGTCTCCAACTCTAAAGCCGACGTTGAGCACCTCGTACCTCTCATCATTGCCGGTTTCAACCTAGACACAACTCTCCGCACGGGTACGTGTGACGAATCCCGCAATTCCTCTCGGCCGACAAATGCTTGAAGTCTAGTCCAAGCCTAGAGACGGGATGGCTGGCTGTGAACCCCTCCTTTCATCATCTCAGCGTCAGGTGCCTCCAGGAGCAAGGCGACCTACCTCCGCCCCAAGAGTTCTGAATTGGTCTCGTGAAACAGCACAGCACAGCTTGGAACTCACTTGGAAGCGGGGAAGAGCCTCAGAGAAGCGAAAGTCTGATAAACGAACGCATCGAGTCTGTGCTGTCCCATGTGGCTGATGTGGCCAGTCACACGACCATTACGACGCTGGGTACCTGATTGTTCGACCCCGCCGGGAAACAGATCAGAAGACTCTAAAGAAAATTGCACCTCCTGTAAGAGGAAAAGACAAAAGGGGGATAAAAAGAAAAGAAAGGAAAAGCAAAGGAGAGGAAAGGCAATGAAAGAATTGTGTGGAGGGGAATCCTGGTAGGACTCCTACAACCAATCCACTTCACCAACCAGGTTGATCATCTCGCCCGGATAGAGGTAGGCAGACTTGGGTAGTTTATGTCAGACAATGTGACGGTCTCAGCTTCTGAGAGGTCAGGAGATGAGTTGCAGATAGGTTAGGCTCTGAGTCGTTATCTGAGTCGTTAATAACCGTTCTGGAACTCGGTGCGAAAGTCATGTTTCGGTTGGGTCGAAGATCGTGCCCGTTTTGGGCGGTATTGAGTCAGGAACCATAAGGGAGAGGGCTCGCAGAGCCGCAAACCGTGTAGGCAGTTACATGATCACCTCTGTTGGTTACGAGGCCAAAGCCTCGAGTGTGGTACTGTAGTTACCTTACTATGTAGTAGATAAAGGCTGAGAGTCCGGGAACCTGGGCCGTCTCAATTCGAGCTGGAAGGAAGCCGTTATAGATCAGGGTAATCAGTTATGACTAACTCCCGATCTATTGAATCTGTAATAGCCTATTCCATGCCATGGAGGCGGTGAATTCATTCACGGTCATATATCATTCAGGCCCAGAAGGCGGCCAACACGAAACATCTGGGTCCTGATTCATAGTGACAGCTCGCCCTGCATAGAGCTGAACAGTATTGACTTGGAAGTTGATGATTGGTGATATCGCATTTCAGTATTGGCCCCGTGACCTTGATGTTGAGATACATATCCTTGTCGATGCTGTAGGTAACCCCTGTCCCCCTTTGCACCCTACATAAAGTACTCAGCCACAGGTGCGAGATGGGAGTGAGTGGAGGAGACGGAAGCAAGGTCCTTGAGGTATTTGTACATAACAATTCTAGGGGAGACAAGAAATCTTGAGACCTTTATCTTACCTTAGTGGATAAAAACAACTAAGTGGAAACCTCTCCAAGCTTGAGCTAGACTTGTATGACTATTTTTTGTCACTCAGAGTAGAGGTCCTAAGGTTTTTTGCTCCCGGAGCAACTGTATAGTACCTACACAGCTTGTCAGCCCTACTGCCCATCCATCCACAGATATTCAGTGAGATGTAAGACAAGACTACAGGTGCCGTGCCTAGGTACCGTACCTTAGATCTGTGAATCACCAAAGGACAGAACTCAAGATTTACAGTGTGTAGGTACCTACGTATGTAGAATTGATAAAGGCTACTACACTAAGGTAATCTGGATTTAAAATTGGGTCAAAAAGCCCCAATCATCACAAGTCCATGCCCATGTGAGAATAGAAACCCGTAAGCTCAGGTTCGACCCATGGAAGGGCACGCACGTCACAGGGTGCCCGCGTGTCCGGTAGTTCAGGTTCCAGTGTAACCCCCCTACTAGCGTGTATTTTCCATCCACTTCCCTTGTCTTGTCTGTGAGGTGGGTTCCAGAAGTTCATCTAGTTTGAGGAATAAGTTGGTATCGTTTGGCTCTTTTGCTACGAGATACCAAGCAGATCTGCTCGAGTATTACATATATCAATTAGATCCTGGTTCTTCCAATCCCTTGCGTCATGTCATCATGATATAGGTACTAAGGTAGCAGCCATAAGCTTCTCTGAATCATTCCCAAGACAAGTTACTAACTAAACCCCAGGGCACGTACTGTAGGTAGGTACCTAGACCCGGGACAGCCACTAGGTACCTACCTTACCTTCGAAGCCCCGCCAAGCTCTGCTCCGCGGGTGCCTTCCCAAGCTTTCTAAAGGTCATGAAGAGCTAAGCTAGGGAAGGAACAGCCCCATCGTCAACCCAGATCACCAACGGAAAGAGCTCGAGTTCCAGTCCAGGCCATCTTAAAGCCCATGGTCGAGGTTTCCCTTTTTCCCTTTTCCCCATCCTGTTTTTACTTTTATTTTATTCTCCAACCTCTTAATTTGACGTCTCCTCGGTATTGTATTCCACTCCATCTCACTTCTTCACACAGTTTCTTACGTCTCTTCTTCTAGCAGCACCTGCACTGCCTTCCTCCCTGACATTCGTGGCTTGCGTGCTTGCTTTTGGCTTCTCACTTACAGCTCCAGCACCCGATAGCACCTCAAGTCCACTATTGTCTGTGGAGGGACCACCTCCACTGAGCTACCTACCCTACCTACCTACCTACCTATAGGTACTTTACCTACTACTACTCAAGCACATTACTTGAGGTAAGGTAGACTACGACGCAGTACGTACTAGCCTCGACAGCACCTCAGATGAGGTGACAAGCATCCCTCACCTCACCTCCACCAAAGAGATAAACGTGCTGGGCGATAAGTCGCTAGAACCCGGCCCCCTGGCGCCCTGGCTCTCCCGTCGAGGCAGAGGCTTTGTTTCATTCCGCTGTCAGGGTACTCACTCATCAAAATTGGATCATTGTGGCCTGGACCGGTCAGCGAAGTAGCGGCCTCTCCGGAAGGTACCTGACCTTGTTCGTCTGTCTCTCCACCGTCTTTCGCCGCCATCTTGGCCGACCAAGCGGACGGGACTCCTTTTCAATCGCTTTCCCTCCCGTCGTCACAAGCAAACTATAGGAACGACTGCCTTGCACAAGCTTTTTGCGACACACCGATCTTGTTATCTATTCTTGCAACTCCGTGTCTTTTTGAAAAGTGCTGATTCGGCACGGCATCAGCTCCGAAGCTTATCGGCACCGGGTTATGAAGACGTGGGAGTCTTCCGACAGCTTGACTTCTACAAAGAGGTACTCTTTCACACCTCGAACCCAGCATCAGCTACCGCCTCCGACTTCGCCGCCACTATTGAAGTTTTCATGTATACAGACCCAACGAATTCAGTAGTCCGAAACGTACCCATGAAATCCAGCTCAAAGTACTCGATATCTTCAGCCATTGTCATCAGGCCCTCCACCGGCTCTCCACCGTCTTTTTCTTCGGTTCACTAGCAGGTACAGACTTTTTTGCCTCTGGACCCTGGATTTTCTATATCTTCAACTGTCCATTCTTCTTTTCGTGCCCCTAACCTCTTGACGCGCAGACTTTATTCGTTCCTAAAAGAGGCTTCAACCTGTAAATGTAACAAAACAGCCCCGAACACACTGTTACACTTACACGGCACCTGAACGGCCCTCGATTTAGTTCACAACCAAAGCCAAAAGCTAAAGTTCACGCCGAGCTAAGCTTTCTACTGCATCACTCGAGTTTCACTCACCAAAGTTGTCTCGCTTCACCAGCACAAGGTCCACAGTTTATTACTTTCGCCGCTTTTTTGCGCGCAAGAAGCCAATTTTTGCGTCACGAGCTTACGAGTCACGAGCCATCTCGAGGTTTGAGGTTCTCTTTGCAACGCTGTTTTTCCCCGAAGGGAGATCGACAATCATTGATCCACGCGAGAAGAACGAAACAAGAGCAGAGACAAAAAAACTTGTATAACCTGCAGCGTCTGTGTGCCCTTAACAACCGTCAACTGCTGCATCTCCCAAGCCAGTTTTGGTTGCCCGATCACAAGACCGTTGGAACAACAACTTCAGCGATCCAGAAGCCATTGACTAGCGAACAATCCTTTGCCTCGGGTTTAAAACTTCCAAACAACTGTGTCAGTGGTTCACGGCACCTAAATTGGAGATTGGCCAAAATAACGGAGATTGGCCATCGCTATTTATCGAGTGACACTGTGTGTGCCTGCAATCATTCAACCTCTGTCGATTCCACCATAGGCCCGTTATCCCTCACTTATCATTGAATTTAGCGACCATGCTTCACATTGCTAGTCGTCGATAAACACTTTTACGCCGAAAAATCACTGGGTGGCATTAGCAGCCGTGCGTTGATCACACCAAGTGCATATCCTACCGTTGCGGAGGCTGCCGAAGACTTCAAAATCCTCAGATATGGATTCGAATATGCCTATGATACTGCCAAAGGGCATTGTCATCAATTCCAAAAACATATATAAAGAGGTTGCTGATTTTCCTTTGGTCCCCCCTGACAAGGTTTGGGAGTACTGGCATGGTAACTTTCCAATCATCCCTTAGCCATTGAATACCACTCATGCTTTCCTAGTGTATACGACCACATATAAGAAGCTCAAGGATCCGACTGCTTGCCGACTTGAAAACTTTTGGTGGCATGTTTGGGGAAGTGATCGCAGGTTTCTCAAGGGTAGTGCCCTGGCAAAACTCTATGAGGAGATCTCGGTTGGACCAACCTTTGTCCCCCTCAGGGGACCGCCAAATCGATGGGAAGGGCCCGATGTATGTGCCATTGAGGCTGATCTTCGAACAAAGACATTCATGGACAACTAACACGACCTGCCTAGATACCACCCCTGATCAAACAGATTCTAGAAGCCGCTGAGTCTCAGGCAACCTCATCACTGACACAAACCCAAGGGTCTCGCCCTTCAAAACCCACCGACTCAGCGTTAAGAACATTATCTTCAAGTGCCTCAAAGCCGCCACCCGCCCACCCAATCTTGAAAAAAGCCCGAGGGCCATCATCATCGGGGCCTCGGCCAACCGCTCGTTTTGTATCACCCCATGAATCCGCTGATGAGGACGAGATACCTTCTTCAGGGAGCACAGCCGCGACAGTGTCTGAGGCGCCCGTGTATGTAACGGATCCGCCGAAGAAAAAAATGACCATTGCACCCCCCCAGAAACTTGCCCCCTCATCTCCCGTCACGAGTAAGAAAGCCACTCAGCTAAGCAAATCACTATCAAGCGCGGAACCGGCTGTTCGAGAAGCCCGGACTGGAAAGTCGAGCGGGCTAAGGAATGGCACGCTGCAGCGGCCCGTACTTCACGTTGCTCGCACAAACGTGGAATACGACCAACTAGCCTCTAGGGACATGAATGGGATGACTAGGGAAGGTCGCCCATATCCGATGAGCGAGAAGGCACGGGGAAAACAACCCGCAGTTCCTGTCCGGCCCGTTACATACAGAAACGAAGTCGTCACGGACGTGATAGAAGAAGAAACTCAACCTTCACCCCCTAAAGATCGACCTCGAAGCATTCATCGAGAGAAAGGTGTGCTCCCTCAAGCTCGTTCTCTCATAAACCTTGCGAACCACGGACCGCGGCGAGGGTCGGGGGCTTCTTCAAGGTCGACTATCGGAGTGGGATCGCTTGAGAGTGGAATGAGTCAGGAAAACCTCCCTATGGCACGATCCCATTCCCATGGAGGGTATGATGAATCAAAACCGCACAACAACATCAGAGCACCTGGACTCTTTACAGAAGCCACCTCATCGACATCCAACGTTGCGGTGACTGGCACAATTCTCGATCAATCCGGGTTTGGATCCTCGTCGGACTTGAGTACTGTCGACCATTCACGACTCGAACATCACACCATCCCCCGTGTACCACCACAGCCCTCTATACTCGATGCTCGTTTCACCCCAACTCCTCCTACTACAACAGCTAGTGTACCCCTAGGACGCACAAAAAGCCAGCTAACACTACTGCTTGAACGAGAAAAGGCACGAAGCGGTGATAGGTCGCGATCCAGAAACTAAAATATTCTTTGTACTCCTAAAAGCCATCATGCCACCGTTGTTCTGTGTCGTGGTTAGGTCTCACGACGGCTATGTATACCATTTATAAACAAGGGCCTAGCTTACATATTGAGCAAAAATGCTTCTTTCTCCGTAAGCTTCAGGTGCATGATCACGGAGTGGTGAGCGAATGCATGAAACATCCGCGGCCCGCATATATTTCCCAAATTCTTGCTATATGATGCAGGACCATTGGCTCAGAAGCAAGTACCAAAGTAGGCAAATATGTTTTTGGGAATCTTGTGACCTTTTGCGAGAAGGAAACATTCCAACTGTTAACGTTGATGTTGATAATACTGGTATCTAATACTAAAGCCATGAAACTGGAGAACGTAGGAAAAAATAGCTAATAGATATTACTCTTAATCTTTTTGTAATCCAAGGTCTGCACCGTATGTTTTGTCCAACCGACTTAATCAGTTCCGCAGGCTGAGCCGCCCAATCCGTTACTTATACCAAAAATCGATGACGCGTTATAATAGGAGGACGGGATGAGAATTCGCTTCGCGAAGAAAGCGATACTTGAGCGAGTGTGTTGAGTTTCTTAAAAGAAGAGGAACAAGTTCAATGTGTAGGGTGGCAAGGCATGGTTCGGTGCGAAGAAAAGGGTACCTGGGGAAAGCCGACATGAGACGTTACTAATCATCAAGCTTGAACATCCTGCGCAATGTCCCAAACTTCTTCTTCTTGGGCGTGCCGACCTCCGAGCCGTCAGTTGAAGCTGAGACGCCGTGGTTGGCAGCACCAATTTGGCTGTGGGAAGTACTGCGACGCTTGAGGAAGCCCGTCTTTGTTGTTGGGGAGGACGGAGCAGGACCCAGACCGCCAGCGGTGGAGGGGCGCTTCTCTTCGTCAACGACGTATGTATTTTGAGAGCCGTCGTCGAACTGGTCCTCCTCTTCATGAGTGTTCTGATGGCCCTGGAGAGGCCAGTTTGCTCCGCGTTTGTGTAGACGCGAGCTATGTGCCTGGCTCTCGCTATTGCTTCGAATAAAAGCGAGTCGCTCAGGGCCTCGTTCCAGGTGCGTGTCCCGACGCGATGCGCTTTCACTCGTGCTTCGAGAGATCTTATCAGCAGGGTCCTTCTTGCGACGTAGAATGGCCGACATGAAACTGCCACGTCGTTTGTGGCCTGGTCGTCCACCTGTTATCTCGACACTGTTAGCCTGCGGCGCAATCGCGTCTCGCCCGGAACCGCTTCGATTCAATGTTGCTCGAGGAACTGCGATAGCCGTTCCATTGGAAGCAAGATTCTCTTGAGGTTGCTCTGCCTCATCATCGCTGTCAGGAAGGTCAGGAGAGTCTTGGACACCTGCGCGAGCAGGCGGGACCCCCATAGCGGCGGCAGCAGCATTGTTTGAGGCAGAACTGCGCATTGTTTTAGGTACACGCTTCTGCTTGGGGAGTGGTGAAGGAGTGTCTTCGTCACTTGAGTCGACGAAACGACTTCTGAAGGCTGGACGGCCCTCATCCTCATCACTCGAATCATCGAAGCGGCTGCCGCTCTTGGATTTCTTCCCCTTGGACGAGCGGCCAAATCCAGAAACCCGCATGCGAGAGGAGCCTGCATCATTGGACTCAGTACGTAGTGACTGACGCATATGACCGCCCATCATAACTGAAGGAGGAGAGCTAGTGTTGGAATTGCGGCGAAAGGCTGATCCTGTAGGCGACAGAGACCGAAGGCTGAATCGGCTGCTGCCCCTCGCGCTTTCTGCCGGAGGTGCTGCTGCCGCCGGTTCCCGTGTACTTCCTCTCATTGTCCTACGGAAGCCGAAGCCTTCTCCGCCGCCGGCCTTTGCACGTCGGAAGCTGCTTTCGCTCGAGTCAGATCCGCGGCGTGTAAGGGTTGGCTTCGCCTTAGATCGCATAGTTGGGCCCCTGTCTTCGGAATGTGCTCGACGCTGCGATTTGACCGCATCCGACGTGGTCGCTGGCTGATAAGACGTTGGCCGACCACCATTTCTCTCAGTAGAAGCAGTATTGTGCCCATTAGCCGCCGAACCATTGGTCCTAAGTGACTTGCGCATCGCAACACCAGTAGTAGCCTCAGGCTCTTGACGAAGGGATTTGCGTAAATGCCCATCGTGCGAATTCTGAGGGCTCGAAGGAGCAGCGCCGGATCTCATAGATTTGCGCATTCCTCCGGTATGGACGGGCTCAGAATGACTGATTGTTGAAGCCTCACTAGCCCGCATCGATTTTCGCAGCTTGGCGCCTCCAGTCTGCTTTACTTTCTCTGTAACGGGTGTCTTAGCAAGAGGCTTCTCAACCTCACCGCGAGGCCAGCTAGTACCTGGTTGGATTTGGTAGATTCTAGTTGAGTTGCGAAGCGTTTCTGAGACAGGGGCATTTTCCAAAGTCCCCGGGGGCTCTTGCACAGGCTCTTCAACAAGTTTCTGCTTTTGCTTCGCTTGAGTTTTTGTCTTGAGTTTCGAGCGTCTGGTTTCTTCTGCCGGAATGTCCTCCTCGTCAGACTCCTCCATGGCCTCCTTCTCGAGCTGGCGTCTATCCTTGGGGCTCAAACTTCTCCAATAGGCCTTTGCCGTTTCCCAGTCACTGGGCGTTTCAAGAGGTTTCTGCGAGGAAGTCTTAGTAGGCGTGGACTGCTGAGACGCATTGGTTTCCTTGGATTTTGCAATGGCCTTCTCAAATACCCTCTGAGAGAATGATGATTCGACGGGGCTGTCGACTACAGCGTCAAGGGACAAGAAACCATCACCTTCCATATCAGAGAGATCCTCATAGGCGTCACTATAAATGCTGCTCCCATCCGATTCTTCCGACTCTTCCTGGATATCATGCATCTGTGAATTTGAAGAAACAGCACTGGTGGAATCGAAGGACCGACGAGTTGCAATTGGTGCGGGCTGATCAGCTCCTTTGGGTGATTGATTTGGGCGAGGCTCTGTTGAGGATACCTTGGCATCCTCGGAGATAGTCTTCTCGCTTGAAGCATCAGTCGGGCCGGCTGGGAAGCCCCCAGGAACATCGAAGAAGTCTTGCGGTGACTCTGCCTGATTTTCATCGGGAATTCGGGGACTAGGTTGTATTATCGAAATGGTTGGTATGTTGTCACTTGGACTTGACTTCGCCGAACTGTTCTCAGAGGGGCTGCCAGGGTTGCTAATAGTTGTTTGGGTCTCGGACACAGGCTCGGCAGAAGCTTGGGATTTAGATAAAATCCCTGCTTCGGATTCATCATCAGAGCTCAGGTCACTATTGCTTATATACCCTTGGCCATCAACAGAAGTGACCACGGGGAGCAGTGGTTCCCGGTATCTGGAAGTATTAGCTTCGTTGCGAGAGGCCTGTTCTTGTGCCAAGACCGACCCAATAGCCAGATCACTTGACTGCACCAAGTCTTGGGCAGGAGTTTTGTGATTTGATTCCGAAGGCAACAAATCTGTAGCTGGAGGTGAAGCCGATCTCTCCATAGGTCGAACCAAAGGTCGCTCTTCAGGCTCCCTGACCTTCTTCTCGCGAACACTCCCAAAAGAGGGGAGAGCTGGACGAGGGGTCATGGTCTCATCCTCGTCCAGAGTTACTGAGTCTCTTTTGTTTCGCCCAATGATGCTATGCCAAGATTTTCTTGACTGTGGGCTGGCTATTTGCGGTGAGTCTGTATCTGAAGATGGAATAGACTCCCCTATAACAGCCGTATTTCCATCATCAAAGCTCACCCTGACGCTCTTCTTCCGCGAGAGTTCTGTCTCCTCGCGCCCGGCCATACCTGACCAGGCAGCAGACGCATCTGAGCCATCTTCAGAGGGAGATGCATCCCGAGGACTTGAGTACTTGAGTGCGGATTTTCGTGGAGACAACGACCTTGGAGGCGGCTCGTGCCTGACGAGTAGCTGATCGGTCTTGGGAGCAAAATGGGTTGTACGGGCAGGGCTGCGGGCAGGACTCTCAGAATGCACGCGGCTTCGGCGCACAGTCTCACTGGGACCTTGCACTGGTGCAGCTTCCGGTGACTGTTGAGATGGCGAGGTTGATTTCACAGGGATGGCATCTACTCCATCCATTGCGTGTTCGTTGGCAGGCGCCGGATGAGCAGCATCTTGTGGTCCCTCTTCCTCTAGTTCGGGGTCTTCATGCACTACAGAAGGGCGCTTTCTAACCGATGCTTCGGATTTTGTTACTGCTGGTGGGATTACAATAGTCTGGTTCGTATGTATCGGCGCCTCGACATCTGGTTCTTGTTCTTGTTGAATCAATGTTTGCGCAGTTGACAGGCTGGGGTTGGAGCCGGGATCAGGCTTCGCCTCACGCTTGGTCTCTGGCTCAGACTCAGGATCCGATTCGAGCTCAGATTCAAGGTCAGCCTCTGGGTGCCCAGGCTGTTGTGTCGTCGCCGCATAAGTATTCGAAGGGCTTTGTGGGCTTGCGACTGCCTTTGGTGGTGGTGAGGCTGGCTCGACTGCAGTGCCCTTGAGTCTCCCAATAGTTCCCTTGGACAAGTGAGTGCCAGCCCTTGATCCATCGTGCTTTTGCTTGCGAACAGGTTTCTCTGATGCATCATGGACAGTCTGATCTATCATCAAAAGCTGTGCCTGAGGAACCATCCGTCTCGAATTGGGGTCGTACACCATGGCATTACTTGATGGGCTTGGAGACTCTGTCAAAGAGCGAGGATACGAGAAATTGATAGAGTTCGGACTGCTTGGCCGTAAATCTGTTGATGCTCGTTTATCAGCCACAGGCGCGCGACGTACGTTAGACAAATCGTTCCCTGTAGCTGCCCCAAACCATGAGCCTTGAGTTTGTCCGTTTTTCATCTTTTGGCTTGCAGTTTGGAAATGTTGCGTTTGCAAGCTTGTTGCTCGTTTGTGGGTCGAGGTCGAGCTCTTCGGATTGGTCTTGTTGTGCTCGTGCTGGGGAATCTTGGGCACTGGAGGAACATCACGGGCTTGCGGGGCAGCGACCCGTGCTGGCGAAGGTGAGGGTGATCGAAAGGTCCGTTCTGTCATAGAACTCGCGCTTGGCGATCGATGTAGTTCCCGACTCCTCCTGTCCCGACTTGCTGTAGACGAAACGGAAGCGCTCCTCCGCGCAACTCGTTTCGATTGCACCTGCGATACATTGGTGGGGGTTGTAGGTCGAGCCTTTAGAGCAGCAGCAGCAGCAGCTGATGACAGAGATGGCGTCGATTCACGCCTTAGAAAGGCCGAGGCGGCAGCTGTCGCAGCGTTGGGATTGGCAGTCTCCCGGGTCAACGGCTGAGATGAGAGCGCCATGTTAGCAACGACGTGTAATTGCGAAAGCGATGGAAAGGAAAAGAGAATTGGATCGAGAGGGGGAGCGTCGCATCAAGGGATAAAGGCCAAAGACAACAATCAAAGACAAGGACAAATGCGGCAAGTCTCTATAGGGCGAGCTGAAGTCGATGGCTTTTGCCTACCATAGCGGGTTCCGTGGCGGGTGAAAAGCCAAAAGCCAAAAGTCAAAACCGGTTTTATAAGAGCCGCAAGAGTGAACAGCGCAGAGGATGAAGACGGCTCATAGCTCACCTGAGTGGGAGGACGATGCCTCCTTGAACCTCCAAACATGATGGGCTGGTTTAAGCTTGACTAGATCGAAAGCGGCGCAAGGCCAGCTCAGCTCAACAGACGGCTTGCATCAAGATCAAGGCGACGGATTTTCGGAGGTTAGTGAACAATGACGCTGAGATGTGAGTCAAGGTAGTCGTAGTAAGAAATGCTGTGTCGTGTATACGTCAGGATTAAATGGGATGGGTTGAGACGGAAATTAGGGCAGCTAAAAAAGTAGTTTGAGGAAGACTCCAAGGACTGGATGGAGACGGAGACGGAGACGGACACGAGGGAGGGAGGTTCCATGTCCAGGGCATGCTCGTTAAGGTAGTGGAGAGGACCCGACCTGATGACGACAAGTATTAAGCCACTAACTAACACTAGCCGCAATTAGCAGACCCCACCCAGCTTTTGGCACGTATGTACCGTAATTTTTTATTCCGGTGGTTCCATCTCTAGGGCGCGCATTGATTGCATTGCATCGCGTCCAAGGGTCCAATAAGATAATTGTGATGACTTTGCTTGAAGTCGATGACCATTTATGTCATAGAAACCCCGTCCTGCTACTCCCCGGCAGTTCACGTCGACCAACAACACGTGGTTGTCATCGTACAGACTCGTCCAACTCAGTACACCTACCTACATACATACATTAGTAGTGTGCACAGATCCAAGAGATCAGTAATTCAAATTGTAGATCAGTGCCTCATCAGGTCCCGTCTCGGCAGGCCTCCAGTTTCCACCTGCCGAGATCTACAGAGATTGCTCGGCGGAATAAACATATGTAAACAATCTGGGGACTACCGGTAATCTTGCTTGTTTCCTAGGTTGCTCGACCTGAGTGAGGGCTGAGGCACGGCCGCCGGCTCATTCAAAGACCGACCCACCGAGGGACTGATCTTCGTGGTAGTGGCATTGTTCTGTATCGGGATTCGGATGGACCAAATGTAGTACAGTCCATACGTAGTACCTAAATCATCCAACATAGAAGAAGATACACTGCTCAGGGCGTATGCATCTAATCAGTCTTATAGAGCATTCTTTTCAGTATGTAACTATGCTACTGCAAACACAATTCATTCACTCTTGACTTCCTCAGCTCTTAACCATGGATGGATTGGATGTAAGCTAATAATAAAGCCCCGTATCTCCGCATATCCTAGTTACTCCGTAGATCAAAACCCACCTCGAAAAATGAACCTCCAGCTGAACTGACCAGCTTTCTGACGTCATAGCTCGACTAGGACGTTTCAATCGTACCTTGGTCAAGTCGCTTTCATGCAATTTTGCAGTAGTTGTCTGTGCATATTCATAAGTTAAAACAGGCAAACAATGTGTGGTTAACAAAGGTTGAACAAGCTAGGATAGCCCTGTTATCATACACTGTGACTTTGGTCTGGCTGGCTGATTGAACCCAAGAGTTGTTTGTCGTGGCCCAAGCTACAACATTCTACCTATCCTTAAACCAAATGTCACTTTCGTCTCGTTACTGAGCCGCCTCCCCACCGAGTAGCCCAGTCTCTTGTTGTCCACACTTCCCCGAATAGTAACAAGCAAGAAACCTGTCGTAGGCAGGGCTTCTGCCCCTTTCTCCATCTTCAAGAGCAAGAGTACCTCCTTTTCAGATGCCAGATACCGCAGTGTCTTGGTTCATTGATGACTCCTAGGTACACATCACCTTTCATAGCTTTGTCGGCCGCCGACGTATCCCGATCATCAAGGCTGAAATAGGGAGCACCGCGATTGCTGGGAGCAGCCCTTCCAATGAATCATGCTTGCAAACTATGATGACTGGACCTCAGTCGGTATGTCTGGCCCAGTGCGATCCCCTGGGGAATCTGGGAAATGGTTCTCGTCTTCTCCTGACTGATTTGAATGATTGTGATTCATGTCCACAGATGTGCTGGGCTCCTGAGGCGGGTCCTGAGCGGCTGCATTCTCTCCCCGAGATGCAGGTTTCTTGCCGCTCTTTCTGGCTTTTCGACTTTTCTCCTTGGCCTTTTCGAGAAGTCGTTTGCGATCCGCTTCTTCCTGTCGGCGACGGCGGTCTTTCATCTCATACTGTCGGATCAAGGCTCTGGGTGGTACTCCAAATATCATCTCGTATTCACAGAATTCGCAAATCCATTCGTCAGCTGTTTTGGCGGGATCCCGCCGCGCCTCTTGACGACGACGACGCGCAGCCCTTTCGAGTGATCTGTCTAGGCGTCGTTTGCTGTCTCGACGAGAACTTCCGGAGCCTCGACTAGCTGCCACGGAAGACCCATCGTGAGGGGCAACACTGCCGGGTGGTAAGGAGCCAGGGCTAGCCTGAGTGGACATGCTGTGCTTGCTCGAGTGGCCTAGCGGCTATGTCAGTAAATCAAAGTCTCGACTGTACGACATGTACTCACCGGGCCACTGAATCGTGCCAGGAACTTGGGAATCACAGGTGAAAGTAAACTGGGTCGATGCTGGAGTCGATCTTGTTGCGATAGAGTGTTGCTGAAGCAGACTCACGTTCTCCTGTCCCTGAGGTCGAAGTTTCTCGGCGTTTGCGATAGCATTTGATATTATACCACTGCCCTCTTGCTCTGTGTTCACGTTAGCAGCTGGAAATCCGTTATAAGGAAGATGCCAGTTGTGGAAGAAGCAAAGATCGAGGTCGGTCTGTGGGGGGG
>JAAOAU010000294.1:0-12906 GCA_013186845.1 Fusarium sterilihyphosum | reverse complement strand
TAATTATATTAAATAATTATGTTAAACAATTATAATGTAACTATTCCTGTTTAAAATTAGTAAAAGTAGATATTAGTAACAAGGAACAGGTGTTAGTAATACCCTATCCAATAGTGACTAACTGTTCCCCATTCTTGTATGGAACATACTCATCAATGCAGACACCAACAACTTTGTAAGAGTCTAGTCGATGTTTTCCGGACAAGAGCAAATTTCCAGGTCCCCCGGTATGCACATACCTATAATCCTTCATTACGTCCATAGCCGCATGCGTAAAGTCCTCCCTCACGAGCGCCCTACCACTAGGAAGAGGCACTTTGTAAACAATTCTCACGTTCTCTTTGTTCCTCCTACAACTAGCAGCATATAGTTTGTGGGCCTGTATATTCCCCGAGAATGCTACTACGTCAAAGGTCTTGCTGATATCGCCAACTTGCACTAGTCTCAGCCCATCTTGCAGGACTATCCTGTCATCATGGTCTGCCTCTGCAGCCGTGTCACCGAGGGAACTTCTTTGTAACGCAGTTATGGCCTCAAAGATAAGTGCAAATGGGGCTACTATAGTACATCCGCAGTTGACGCTAACCTGGCAGTCCGTAGTCTCCCACATCGGCTGCAGCTTCTCAAGTAATTTCCTCCGGTATTGAAACGCGGAATGAACGTCATCACCTATGAAGAACCTGGCCAACCAACATTAGGGCGAAAGCAAAACTTGGGTTTTATTCATGAGTGGGAAAAGGTAGCAACACCCGTGGTTGACCATCTTTTGACCCGTCCAGGAGTTGATCCAAAGAGCATTGGTCTTTTGGGGTATTCCTTTGGTGACATGCTTGTGCCACGCGCCTCAGCTTTTGAACACCGACTTGCCCCAGTATTTGCCGTAGATGGTTTGTATGAATTCACATCTGTAGTGTAAGATTGTCAAGAAGCGTCTTTCCCGACACTGTTCGGATCTCACGATGCAGCTACCCTGGACTCTATGACGAGACAGCTTCTGCAAAACCCATTAACTCCAGCATCAATGAGATGGGCTATCCAGCAAGGTCTCTAGGCTTTCAACGAGAAGAGCCCCTACACATAGCTCTTAAAATTGCAACAATATAACCTCACTGGACTTACCGACCGCATTCGAGCTCCTGTCTTTATTGGTAGCGCAGACGATAACATATTCTTTTCGGGCAGGCCAAGCTCCTTGTTGATAGCCTGGGCTCTAAAGCTCTTCTTAAGTCTTTTGCAAATTTTAACGGCGCAGGAGAGCATTATCAAGCGGGATTAAGCGTGTTTCTTGGTCAAACTGCCTTAAATTGGGTTGCGGAAATTGTAGGTTTGTATCACAAGTACTCATAATACTTTAAGGTTAAAAGGGAGCACTAGAAGGTTATAAATATGTTAGAATATCCACATCCAAGTATGAGATAGTTAAGGGTAAAAGGACTTAGACCTGAGAATGCACTTTTAGGTATGAATGAATAGTTCTATTAGAGTTTTCTGCATCTGCTTTACAATCCCAGCTCCTTAACTAAAAGGCTTTTTGTTTAAACAATAAAAAGATAGACAAGAAGAAGAGTTCGATAGATGAAGCTTCCTATGAAGTCCTGTGTGGCAAGAGCCCTTAGGCGGTGAACGCACTCGTAGTTGCCTTGGCTGCTGCAGCAGAAGACACAGGCTCTTTCTCGATATCAGGATTTGGGGCCCCGCGCCAGTGGCAGGACATCTCTTTCCAGGTCGTCTTCCAGCACTAATTGTATTCGCAGCTATAGGCACTTTCCGAGTCCTGGATCAGGCAGCGCTTGTTTTGCCCAGAGAACCTAAAGTGCGAACGCCTCTTGCCCAAGTCTACACAGAACTCGACCATGCCTGGCACCGAGGTAGTTCAGCAGCCTTCGTTGGCATTGACTTTGTAGGCTCCATAGTCTGTGTAGAAGAAGGCGTCTGAGCTATCACAGCCCAGAGTACGCTTGGTAAAGATCTCCATACGGTCAGCGGAGACATTCATGGCGAGCGCCATAATAACAGCGGCGATTTCAAAACGTATGTTGAGGGTAAGACTCAGGGTGAACAAATAAGTGGTTCTTTTTCACAAGAAGGGCGAAGGCAAGGCTGTAGTATGCAATGGTTCAAGTTGCGAAGAAGGCAATGGCTGGGAGTGTACTTTTGATATTTTAATAGCAGATCAAGCGACTTTCATACTTAAAAAGACCCGAAAGTTTATTCATCCTCTCATTTGCGCGACATTACACACAGCTAATGTGACTTTATGGAGTTATTCCTCAAAAGTTGAGCTACTCGAGAAAAGGCAGTATTATTTAAAAGGTCGTCTCCATAAACCCATCTAGACTACGCTCTTACCAATATAAGCTGCATTAAACTACGAAATAATAACGTATGTTCTGTATTTACTACTAATGGGTTGTTCTTTTGTAAGGTATTGACTACCTGCCGAAGAAAGTAAGTGTTGTCTCACATCATCCACCACCGGCAGTATGATAAACAGGGCTGTAATAAGGGCTGTAGGGTACGTAAAGTTTAAAGTAGTAATAAGCCCTTAAAATTACGATTTAATGGAATTACAGAAACAAGAGCCCCACAATATAATACTACATAAATAGAAACTGACAATAATTGGCTAACTAAAAGACACTACTGGTTATTTGTCCCAACGAGGAATAGCTTGAGTATTGTCACTATCACCCAACGTCAAATCTCACCTCCTGCCAACCCTCTTGCATTTCTTTTGTTTGTTTTCGCTAAGACTTCTGCCTGTAGGCTATAAATTATCAATTTCTGCGTACTGCGTTTTTTTTCTGCGTATTGTAAGACAGCTATGAATGCCGAAGACGAGGCCAAGACGCCAAACACGAGGCACTGCAATACGCGGAGTCGGAGTGGCTGCGTGGCGTGTCGCGAGAAGCATATCCGGTGTGATGAGAAACGCCCTTCGTGGTACGTCAGCTGTCAAATGGGTGATATATACGGCGGACTGGCCACTTAGATGGCGTTTTCTAACTGTCAATAGCCTGAACTGTGCTAAGAAGAAGCTACCATGCCATTACATGCCAAAGATCCCACTGCGGGAACGTAGGACTAAAACTCGTCCTGGACAGCAAATGGTCTGGTCTGTGACCCAGAGCCAGGCAGCAGCGGTTATTGCTTCTCCAGATGAGACATCCTTGATGACGTTGCTCTCTGACGTTATGAGACCCAGCGGAGTGTTTGATCCCTTCGACGCTTTGCCTATTAAGATGCCACTCAGATCAAAAGAGCTTCTGCACTACTGTTTGTTCGCTTACCGAAGTTCACCCACAACCTATGACTAATTATTGCTCCCAGTCTTTCAAGCTGGGCACGGTTTCGGCCCTTTTCCCAGGAATCCAGACGATTGGTTAGCCCCTGCTCCAGATTTTCACATTGACGTATGAATATTAACAGTTGGACTGACTAGTCTTATCCCCATTACCCAGAACCCAGATCTTCTACAGAATACCTTGCTGGTTTCCGGAATCCATTATGCTCGGAACAAAGGCGATCTCGCTTCATTTGAGCCCACATTTCTTTTCCATAAGATCCAATGCATACGACAGGTCAACTCTTGGCTTAGAACAGGGCCAGACAAAAACCTGCAGACAAAGTGTGCCCGATACATTAGCACGCTTGCCATCACAGAGGCCTGTCTGGGAGACTTTGAAGCTGCTGAGTCTCACCTCAATGGCCTTGTGGTCTACCTTGACTCCAAGCGACTGCAAACAGGCCAAGACGCGAGAAGTCAGGTGGAAGATGAGTTGACCAGTCGTTATTTGATTCTGTAGTTATTTTCACTTTTCCATAAAGACGATCATGTTTGCTGACTATCTACCTTTTCTTCTAGGGCCAAAAATGTTCTTCATAGCACGGCAAGTCGCGTCAGGGACTTGATTGCAAATTACTGTGTAGCTAGAGGTATTAGAGAGCCTTTGAAAGATACAGAGTACGGCTTAATGAAGCACAAGCCACATCTACATGATACAAGCGGCACTATATCCTGCCTGAAAGCCACGAGGATGTTGCCATTCTTCTTCGGCTTCCTCCCCACTGAAAGAATGCCCAAGGATGTTGACATGCACATGACAGTCACAGTCCTGCGAGATCTAACGCGACGCGCTGATCCAAGACACGCAAACAGGTCTGCATTTACCAACTGGAAAGTTTGGCATAGCGGTGACACGCCGAGGCTTCTCTTCGCGTTGGTGGATTCCCACATAGAATCGTTTTCCGACAAGCTCCAGCTGCCGCCTCAAGGCCGACAAACGTTCATATCATCATGGTCCAGTTTCTGCGTGACCATGGGCATGTATCTTACCAATGTTGTCGAACTCTGGAACCATGGCCTACCGATGGAACGTCGATTGCGCTACTACACTATACGAGTCTTGGAAGACGATATTCGGAATGGTTACGAGACATTGGAACATATGGACAAGGAGACACGTTATACATGGTTCTGGAAAGCCTTCGTTGGATCGTTGACCGTGGCCCAGGCTCAATCGGCTGACTACGACGAGCGGCTTGATGGCATTTTCGACAGGTTTTCCAAGTACATTAAAGCGTTCACGCGGGTTGAAAAGATGTCATCGTGGGACGAAGCAAAAAAGATCTTGGTAACTGTGGTGTGGCCAATGGAGTGTACGCAGGACGAGATATGCACAAAGATATGGGCCAGATTGCTTGCCAAGCACTGAGCTTACTACCTGGAGTGGAAGCATGTAATCTTTTTTATATTGGAGCGCTCAAAGTCTCTGTTGCTCAGCAAAGTCATGTGAACAAGTCAAATGATACACTACGTTCGATAAAATTTACACTGAGTTCGTGAACAAGCACATTCCTAATAAGCCCCTGTGACGACCAGCCACCTGCACTAATGTGAGCATAAGATTTGAGGATTCGTAAGTTAGCCGAAGCGATGTCCATCTCATGCTTGACTACCCGCTTCTGATAAGGGAAATGATGCTAAGATAAGTTCGGATTAAGCGGTCACCTAGAAATCGAGTAAACCGTGCTTTCAAGGCAACATACTAACAACAATTTGTAGTAGCGCTCTCAGTTGCGGTCAATATAGCGGTCAATTTCTGCGACTTTCAGAATAACACTCATTGCAATTCTCTGGAGAGCTGGCCAAACCCAACAACATTTTTCCAATGTAACCCAAAAACGCCATTGCTGTTTTCCCTATGGGTAACCGCCCAACTAGACCTTTCGTAAGGTGTTGGACGTCGCATAAACGCCAAGAAGTAAGCTCTGACCAAGGATGCAGAAGCCCAGCTGAAACATTTACTCCGATCACCTTTAAATTAGCTTAACTTGGACAAATACGCGAGAATGATGACAGATGGCTCCGCATTTATGCATAATATAAGATGCACAGCCTTTTCAGCTAATTGAAATTACAGTAATGACGAGGTTTATTGCAAGTGACTAACTGTAAATGAACTTATTTTTCAGACATCACAGCCCTACCAAGGTGGGCCGATATGGCGTGTTCAACTCACCCTGTAACTACGCAGAGCTGCCTATTCACAATCTGTTGGTAAGATCTCCAGCTAACAGTGGGTTTTGATCGATGTTTGAGGTTTTTGATTGGACAACCTACGGACGGATGCCCTCCAGTCCGAATCATTTTACCAAATGAAAACCTGTAAGCCTATGGATACCATCATATGGCCATGGACTGTTTGAGGTTATTTTATGAAAGGTGTAGAACTTCTGATACGGTCTGACCACTGCAGGTCGCTATTTTAGGGCCACCTTCACATTGGCTAAGATGATGTTTTCCTTTGACACGTATAGTAAGCACTACGACTGAAGATTTCAGCCGCACATCTAAGAGGAGATAGCGGTAGGCTGGTACACATTCCAGAGAGGACTGTGCATGAGTCTTGTGTCTCTTTATGGCTAGACTGAAGCCGTGTATTTGAGAACTTTCGTCGTGGGCTACCTCAAGTCTCCAAGTTGTTGGTAGTGATAAAATTAAAGTGTATTTAGAAATGTCAATGGGAATGGTTTAAAAAACCATCATTCGCCGGTCCCCAAAAGCCACTCATCACTTTCACAATCACTTCAATTCAATTCACCGACCTCTACTTTCATCCCAATATCCATCATGGCGACATTCGACCGCAATCTTTGCACTCTGGCTACTTGTAGCGTGGAGAAGTTCGGCTGGTACCACTACGTTCCCAATCTTGGAGCCAACGCCTTTTATCTCGCCGTCTTCGCCATCTTCGCCATTATTCAGCTCTACTTAGCTATTAGATACAGGGTTTGGGGCACTTTTGCTCTTGGACTTGTGCTCGGTTGCGTTACAGAGGCGATTGGCTATGCTGGTCGCGTTATGCAGGCCCGAGGGGATGGTATTTTCAAGAAAAAGTCAGTGTAACGCTTTGTTCTTTCATAGAATTTGCTCTAACAGCTATGCCACTTCAGATACTTTGTGATCCAGCTCGTATGCCTTACCATCGCGCCCGCTCTCATCTCTGCTCCGATTTACCTCTCCCTTGGCCGAGTCGTCAAAGCATACGGACGACAGTTCTCTCTCATGTCACCCAGAACATATGCAGTCATTTTCATTTGCTCTGATGTTGTCTCGCTGATCCTCCAAGCTATGGGTGGAGGTCTTGCCGCTACTGGAAAGACACAGAAGAAGGTCGACACTGGGGTGCACATTCTGGTAGCAGGATTGGCCTATCAAGTGCTTTCCTTGGCTATCTTCATTGGTCTGGCGACTCATCTTTGGTCTCGCGTTCGCCGCATGGGCACTAAAGACGCGAACCCCCGATTTACCGAACTACGAGCTTCTCGACAGTTGAAGTCATTTATCTGGGGTATGTCACTCTTCCACTTTTTCTTCTTACTAGGCTGACCATCTAGAAGCTCTGAGCATTGCTACCATCACCATCACAATCCGTTGCATCTATCGTGTAGTTGAGCTCTCTGGCGGCTTCAAGTCTGAGGCTGCCAACGATGAACCTTCTCTCATGATCCTTGATGGTCCCATGATCATGGCAGCCCTCCTTGCACTGACCGTCTGTCACCCAGGACCCCTGTTCTTTGGAGACTGGAAGCGACTGGGTCAGGACTCTGGATATCCTGAGATCGGCGAGGAGATTGAGCAGGTCAAGCAGGGTGTTGAGCGCAAGTAGAGTCATACTGAGGAGATACACTGTAGTTGGGGTTGAGGGCAGGGGCCAATGTACAGTAAGGGTTCTTAGTTATAACTAAATCTAACTAAGAGTTAGTGGTGCTAGCTAGCTAAGTAATATAATAGAGAATACAATTAGTTTTATAATATTTTATTTTAAAAAGCTTACTAGAAATAAACTAAGGACCTATTGGAGGTCTACTCCCTGCCATATTACATTGTCGGAATATACGACACTCATTGGGTGCAAAAGCACCTACAATAGAATGCATTACCCCATGGTTGTTAAATAAAACCAAATCGCCTTCGTCCCAATCATGTGGATACACAAACTCGGGGCTGATAGAAGGTCTTTGTAAACGGTACAAGGTCTCCCTCACATCGCGCAGATCCTCGATAATCGTCCCATCCTTGAGGTGAATCCTGCGTGCCGGAACGGGATAAACCATCATGGCCAGCTTGTCTGTTTCTGGATTTCTCCACACCATAGGGTACCTTTTGATCTTCTCCTGTTCAATCTTGGGCAAGTTGTCTTCTGCCAGCTCCAAATCGTCCGAGAATAGGCCAAGGCCATTCGATCGCGCCTTGGCTCTACTCATCCAGATGTACGGGTGAGCCGCGTATTCGATAGTGCTTGTCAGAGCAAACTCTTTGTCAGCTTCCGACAATAGCTCAAACATACGATATCCACTGATAAATGCTGTAGTCCCTAGGGGAACTTCCATTTCATCTCCGGTGCCATCATCATATCGACATATTTGACGTCGCCCCTTAGGAACTTTGCACGCAAAGAGAGATGTAACTAGAGGTGGGTCAAGGTCATACATCGCTGAGTCAATGTGCCACCGGTAAAAATGCGTGTGGGAGATGTCTTGATCAACCGAGATGGGATGCTTGTGGAACGTCCTATGGTGCGGATGGACAAGTGTCAGGTCCTTCAACCCCTCAAACTCATCGATATGACCATGTCCGATGACCTGCACCTGCGGCTGATTTGGTATCGTTCTCAAGTCTTTGTGAAGCACACTTCTTTTGTTGATGCTGGGTCCATGGCTATAGACTGAAGCCTCTGGGTCAAAGCGCTTTGTCAACTCGAACTGGGCTGCGGAAGTGAGTCCTTGCTGAGCTTTGATCAACACAACACTGTGCTCATAAACTGCTGCCCGAAGTACGGCAAAACTTTCATCTAGATAAGAATTAGAGTCTGACCAAAAGAATACAGATGAAGTAATACCATCTAGATTCTGAACATCGATACCCCAAAGAGTGATTCCGAAGTCAACTGAGGATCCTTCGAAGGGCTTTGGCAAGGGTGAAGTTGAGATAGTAGTCCCAGTCATGTTGAATAAAGCGTCAATAGGTTAAACCTAAAAAGTTTATGTTCCATGAATTTTTAGAAGATGTGGCCGATTGATAATTCTTATAGCTATTCGTCTCTAGCCTGCTATATCTATCTTCTCCGCCGGTGCGGGTAAGTCATATCAAGTGGCCCGCTTGTTGATAGCCACGAAAGATAAGATAGTGACTGACGGCTGAGATTAGGCACTCATCCGCACCCACAGTGACTTTCCATCCAGCTCACTTGGATATGTTATCTTCGGCCTTGATACGAGAGCGCTTATTAAATTATATCCACTTTTGAGACATTGTCCTGATATTTTTCCCCATTGCTGGAGGCGGGCTATATAACTAGCCTTCTTTCTGTTTTATTGTCGAGGACATCTCTCGTTAAGACTCAATCTCATCAACATCAATTATATCCTTCAAACAAATCACATTTCTTTGCCTCTTGATAACAATGTCTCCACTTGGCTTGACATATCAATTACTCCAGGACGATATTCGTCAGTCGTCCCTGATCGGGGCCCAGGTCAACCTTCCTGCTGGAATGAAATTTTTAGATCCCGAAGCTCTTACAGAGAATGATAAAGATATCATTCGCAAAGCGCTTTTTGAAAATCAAGTCGTCGTGGTGAGAGACCAACAAGGAATCGATCCTACGATGTTACCTAAAATCGCAAAGATCTTTGATCCCACGACAACAGACGTGCATTCTGCTGGAGAAAAGTCCGTCAGCGACCCTAAGAACATTCTGTCCGCCTACAAAGCAGGAAGATTACCACGAGCTCCTCAGGTCAGCATCATTGGTAGCGGAAGATTCCATAATTACGAAGGCATCGATGATTTGGAGGTTATCCACTTGGTATGATCTGTCATTCCTCTCGCAGTAGCAAAGCTAATAGTAGGCACAGGATCATACATTATTCCACGAAACCCCGCTCTCACACCAAGAAATTCAGGAAGGATACACCCGTCCGTACAGATGGCACATGGACACCCCATTTTATGAACGCTTGCCCGGAGAGGTGACTGTCCTTCATGCAGTACAAGTCCCTCGTTTACCGGATCAGAAGCTCAAGTTTCCCGACGGGACCGAGAAGAAAATTGCCGCTGGTGCAACAGCTTGTATGTACATGAGAAATCATGGGCTTTGGAGAGACCAGCTAACATCCTGCCAAAAGTCTTCTCAGGGGCCAGGGCTTTCGAGTTGCTTACCCCAAGCGAGCAGGAATTCGCTCTGAACACTACCGTTACATATGCTCCGCAGGCATATGAATACATTAGGCACTGTAAAGCTACTGAAGATGGGCTCTCTATCGCTTGTGTCGGTAACGAGATCCCACTTGATCAGCTTTCCAATTGGTCTTGGGATAAAGTCGCTGAACACCCGGTAAGTTTACACTGGCAAACTGAGTCTCATGTATTTGATTCTTACCCGCTCGATACTTTTCCAGCCACATACCTGACTAACGTTCAATAGATGGTTTGGAAAAACCCCCTCAACCCGGACCGACCATTCCTCCAGGTTCATGGATGTTGTGTCTTCAAATTGACTACCCGAGACCCCACGACTGGCGAGTTACATGTGATCGACGATGTTGACCAAGTTAGGAAGATCATTCATGGGTTTCAAAAACGTATATGGGCTGCTGAGAACATTTATGCTCACCGATGGACCGAGGGTGACCTGGTCATATTCCATAACAAAGGCGTTATGCACAGCATCACAGGCCAGCTATCTTCCCACAAACAAAAGCAAGGCGAAGATACGAAAAGGTTGCTGTGGCAATGTACCATGACCAGCAAGACCGCACCTAAAGCTTTCAGGGCTTACCCATGTGTTAACGAGTCTAGGTTTGTGATCGTGGACTAGAAATTAGATTTAACATTTTTATCTTACATATTCTCATCCGACTGCGTTAAAGATAGTCCAGCGCACCGAATGTCTTCTCAAACCAATCATTGAAATCTTCAAGATCCTCTATCTGTGCAGCTTGCTCTGTTTCCGAAGTTGGAATCTCCCACAGCCCTAGCTGGGTCCCGAGACCAAGTGTTTTCAGGTCTGCGGTGAATTTAAAGACGATGTCTTGAAAGTTGACAGTTGGCGTTTCTGATTCTTCTGTTGTTTTAAACATTCGCTCAGTATAACCGGCAGCCGCAAAGATGGCATCGAGCAAGACGACGCCGCGGTGCGCTAGCGTGTCGTTTACTCGCTGTGAGAGCCATTGCCGTGCGTTTCGGATAAGATTGACGTAGGATTCAAGCATATCTGATCCAATTGTTCCTTGATTACAGATAACTTGGAAAGAAAGTATCACTGCGGCCGTAATGCAGAATGCAACATGAGTCCAAAGTGACAATTCACCAGAGTCTGAGACATTCCTAAACTCCCGAAGGATTGTAATGGCAGCTGCAGTGCAGGTCCGTCTTGTGGGATCGTAAATAGGATGTTGAAAAGACTGTAGGATGAACGGCCGATGTATCATGATAATCTAGTAGCTTTTAGTTCGAGCTCGGGAGAAGACGAAACGGCGCTCTCATATTTACTTTTTCCGCTGCAGTAATGGCAAGGCTCTGGCGCGCGCAGGATAGCCATGGGTATTGGATTTCTAAGCCGACATCTTGTCGAAGAAGGAAGTCAGGAAAAGTCCGCACTGTGTTTCTCATCTTGGTATCGATATTGAGAACATGTTTGTATTGTTCGTTCGGGGGTCTTGGCTCCCTCAAAGGGCCGAAGCCATCAAATAGTTCCGGCATTAACTGAGCAATCCTCCCAAGAACTAGATTGTATGTGCTTGTCGTAGGGACCTCATCTGGCACAGCTACCCAAGTGGCATTATCAGCGTTTCTCGGAGCACTAGTAGAGTATCTAGATGGGTGGATGCCATGAGAGTCGGTGAATGGAATTGCGAAATGATCTTGAATGATCATTTGCAACCAGATTCTGCGGCCGATTTCCCTCTCCAGAATGTCCTGGGAAGCATCGTAGGCCTTCTCAAGGCGCGACTCGTCATCGTCTCGGATTTTGTGTAGTCCCAGACACTCGGCTATCCTTATTGCTGCATTGAACAAGGTCGCGTTCAGCTGACTCAGTCCCAGGTTATGGGCCACCTCAGTCGAAACAACAATTGCTTGAATAGAATATAATGTGATGTTTCCCAGGAAATTACTAGCGTATAAGAAGTCAACCATAGCGTGGAACAAAGCCAGCGGTGAGTATTGTGTCAGGTTAACGGGATACGCTGCATGATACTTCCAACTGTTCTGCAAGCTCAGTAACGAAGTTGAGAGGACTGCACAATATAAGGCGATCCATTGGGGATGTTTGACTTTTCCTGTCTCCCAGAATGTTTCGCACTGCTGGAGGAAGCTTGGACAGTGGAAAGTGTTATGATGCCATGCAATATGGTCAATATGGAATGAGATTAAATTCCTCGCCGAATGCACATCTGGAAACATAGCCAGATGATTTTGCAAGCTGTCCAATCCAAGTCCTCTTGGCAGTGAGTCTACTTCAGCATCCGCTAGTTGGTACTGACAATTGCAGTGTCGATGTGGAAAACAGTCGCCATGACCTCTGCCCCAAGCTATGTGTTCAAGTACTGTGACCATAGAATGACCCTCCTCGGCTTGTGCACTCGGCCGATTCCTTGAGGAGAACTCAGCAACAAAGGAAAACTTGTGCAAGGCGTCGTTGGCCGTCTCCAGTGATGACTCGCTGATTTTAGGGACCGAAGTCGGGCCAGTATTTCCGAATCGGAGGCGATTGATCCTAGCTGTAATCATTTCGATAGCTAAGTCGACGTTATCAGATGTTTGCAGCTCCTTTTTAAGCCCCCCCAGGAATTCAACCTCGTCATTGTGGCGTTGAATGTTCTTTCTTAAGTAAACGATTTCTCGCTCACAGGGCAGTCCCATGCGAGTACATCTCTCGCACGGGATCTTCTTGTTACACTTCCGTTTTCCTTTAGTGCACTCTGGAGATAGCAATTAGCATCGAGAAACTTGACCTTGTGCTCATGGTAACTTACCACGGCAAGCGAGCGACGGCCGTTGCGATAGACGGGGTGGCATCGTTGCTCGTATCTTTCCCCGTATGGCTGACATGTATCCGTAGCTTATACTAAATCTAGCCAGATATTGAAACATGAAGTGGGGCGGGCAACGGCGGGTACCGCCTATCTGTCCCACTGTTTTCGGGCAGCTCCGTAGTGCCATAATTCCTAACGCCTAAACCGTAAAAGGCAAAGGAACCCAATGGAGTCCGGGTCGGCTATGTTTCCCGCCTTGCTATCTTTGAACTGGATATGTAAACTGTAAAAAGAGCTCTGTTGAATTTTAACAGAAATAACTACTTAAATATAAAGCTTATTAAAAGCAAGACTACTTATAAT
>JAAOAU010000293.1:0-18941 GCA_013186845.1 Fusarium sterilihyphosum | reverse complement strand
TTTTAAATGTTATTTATAAGGGTTATTTTTTTGATATATAAACTTATATTTTAAGATACTTTTACAATTTAAATAAATAACTCTCGTTAGATAGTACCCTTACAACATTAACACTTGCTCTAACACCACTTTCAATGGCTCCATCAACAAAACCTCTCCATCCATCAGCCCAGTCAGCGCTGGCGAAAAAAACTCTTCCATGAGGCGTCTGAAGCTCCTTGAGCCAACGGCTCATAGCCGGGCCAGGTCCCCAGCAGCTCCAGGTCCCTTTTGCATGGTCATCATTCATCCAGTCGTGGGTGAGATACGCTTCGACATCCGCATCAGGTTTGATATGTTCCTTGAAGCTTTTGGCGATGTCCTTGCTCGCTCGTGGGTCTGCGAGGTTCCCACCATAGCCAAAGCCAATGCAATATGTACCATTGTTCTTGTTGGTGTTGCCATTGTGGTCAGAGAATGCAAAGCACCACGGAGACCTTCCGTAGCCGCTTGCCATAGCGAACCAGCCAGGCTCGGTTTTCTTCAACTTGAAGTGGATCTTTGCACCTTGGTTGATATGGCCTGCCTTGACAGCTTCTTGGCGGAGTGGCGAGAGAGGAGGATTAAATGAGATATCCGACAAGCAGTTCCTAAGTAATTGTCAGCTTCCAGGTGTAGCTACAATAAAGATGGACAGTACTCACAGAGGGATAGTCGAGATTACGTATTTGGCTTCGATACGTCGACCGTTCTTTGTGGTCAGCGTAACCCCCTTCCCTTTCTGGTCGATATTCTCAACGACATTATTGAACAGTAAATGCCCTCTGTACTCAGACAGTATTGACAATGCTAGCGATGTCATACCGCCCTTTCCAAGCTTACAGAGCCCAGCACGCTCGAAAATGCCAGCCATTGAATGGCCACCAAGTGCATACCATCGCAACACTTCGACAAAGCCACATTGTGAGCCTGGCACAGAGCCAAAAGAGCTGATCATGGCATCAAACATGTCTTTCTCGACCTGGGGAATGTCCAACTGGTCGAGGCGATCTTTTGCGGAGAGGTGCTCATATTTCTTCCATAAGGCAGGCTCACGCAATGGATCGTGGGGATATGGCATTAACTCGTAACTGGTCAAGCCGTCAATGTCGAAGAAGGCATCGGCTACTCTCTGAACTGCTTTGTTTGTCTCTTTGGTATCAAGCTTGCTTGGACCAGAAAAGCTTGCAGTATAAGCTGTATACTTGGCGTCTGCTGTTCCTGCTGAGGTCTTGAGGTTTCCTTGAAGATTATAGCGGTGAATCTCTGAGTAAACGTGTGGCTGGCCCCTGTCATCACTGCATCAGAACTATGTATCAGCCATGAGACAACAGTCTTACCAATGAACCCATGTCCCTCCCATCTCAAACTCCTCGCCCAAAGCTTTGGCTGTCCATGTTCTTCCGCCGATGCGATCGCGGCCTTCGACAAGAAGAACCTTATCAGTGGTCAAACTGATATCTCGGGCAGCGATAAGTCCAGCAAAGCCTGTTCCGATTACAACAACATCATATTTTTCAAGAAGTGAAGATTCGGGTGTACCCTTGATAACAGAGTCCGTTTCGAGGCCAGTTGTGAGGCCGTTGCTGGTCCAGAGATAACCTTCTTTTGAAGTTGGCATAATGACTTGATGCGATGCTGATGACAAGAGGAATATGTGAGGATATACTCAAGACCATTGATAGACAACATGGCCGCCTTATATGCAGTGGAGGTCTGATGAAGCCTATTTCCTCATTGGGACAAAATGTACGAGGTTGATGATAAGATGGCTGAAGTGGTCATTCCGACGTTCCGAGGCTAAGCAACTCGCACTTTGCATCCATTTTAGTACTAGACTGGAACTTGTGAGCGGCGGGAATAATGCAGGTATCCCGGACTTTAGCATTCGACACAAACAGCGTAGCATTTACCTGTGCATAAGATGTAATTACTAAGAGATCAATCCGCCAAGTATATCTGTCAAGTAGTCATAAGCAGAGAGAACACATTTCATGAGATGCCGAAGTGCCGCTCTTTTAACAAATGGTAGTCTTTAAAAGGTCATCCAAACATTGTCTCAAGCCTTTTTTCCGACATGATACTAATCCAGTGACAGCTCGATGTCGCTGAGTACGCGTTCTGAACTGCGGGCAGCATGTCCATACGCGCCCAAACCTCCTCCAGTATAAGGATAGCGTTTCCAATTGGCCCCAAACGAACAGCCGCATACATCTTATGAATCCGCTGTCGAACAAATGTCCGCAGACGAAGTGTTTCCAATCTCTTTGGTCCATCATCTTCTCCCCTCGGTGACACGGGCCCCAGGACACTTCCAGCGATCAGTAGCGACAGAAGCTGTATCGATATTGTCCCTGAGTCATCTGGAATCTTTTCCAAGATTTCTAATATGCTAAATGCCAGTCCCATGGCTAGGTGTGTCTTGTCATCACCATGATCCAAATCAATAGCACAGTCTGGTCTGCCCTCTCTCCTTGTTGTCTCTGGAAATGCAGAATAGAGTTCTAGTAGGGCAGCCATGCGATAGCAGCGAGAAATACCCAGCAGGTGATCAGGCGTTGTACATGGGTCTCCAATGTCATCAATCAGACCAACAGAGGGCAGCCGATACCCCACGATCTCACGTTCAAGACTAGTTGCTTTAACGAGTAACTCGGCGTACAGGGCCCTCCGATGAATCTCTCCAGATTCAAAGAGCCGCAAGCTCTTCAAAGCTTGACTATTCCTTACCAGCGTGAGTGTCTTTGCAAGGAACACAAAAATGGGCGTTGCAACGCCAGTCCATGGACAAGGCTGGATGAGTGTTGGGGGATGTGGATCACAAAACATTGTGAGGTGTGACAAGCCTTCGTATTGCTGATCGAAGAGCGCTGAGCTCATAGCTTCCCAATATACCATGGATGAGACCACAAATGTTTGTGTTCTTGTTATTTTTGTTCTTCTGTCGATGTCTGTCAGTTTGTTTGATGTTATCCATGACCTGAATAGTTGTCGTGACCCATGGAGATGTGGCAGACCGGTTGCAGAGACATCATGCCAAGCCTAATGAGTTAACATGTCAGTATTGATAAGATTAGAGGAGCATAGATGCTTACCGCAGTCATTCCCAGAAATATAATGCTCAAGAGCAACTCATCTGAAACATCCAAGATTTTCTCAGAAGATACCAATGCCGTAGGCTGGTTGTCATCAACCTCGCATTCCGTCCTCATAGGAAGCTTGGACAATGTCTGTGAAAGATGTGACATTGCCTCAGTCTGAAATTCCAGTGGAATATAGCTGCTTCTTTTGTCGCCCTGGTACAAATGAGCTGCTGACATGCTCAACACGCAACCAAAGAGTAAGGGTGAGTCGGCCATCATTCTGGCAACTTCTGATCGGAACGGATTATTCGCTGAGTCGAAGGATGAGTTGAAATGACAAACTGTTGTAAAGTAGTGGTCCAGGATGAGTGATGTTTGTAGAGTTGGTGTGTAGGGGGTCAGGCAAAGAGAGTCATCATCAAAGGCATCGAGCGCAAGTGGAAATTCCTCATCGGCTTGGAAATCGTCGCACAATGTCGAGGGTTGTTCTGCATTCAACCTCGAGGGTGGCTGTATTTCCAAAAAGGTCTCCAGGTGCTCCCTGGTATCAGATAAACTCGAACTAGGACGTTGCGTCAAAGGGCCAGGTGCCTGTACTTCAGAGTCATTGTCGTTCTGAGTCTCGACGCTTCCAGGGTATGATTTCGGCTGCATCAAGTTTGATAGATCTCTGGAACCTGCGTCAAAACAACAAAAGGAGTTACCCGTAGTTGGCGACGAATTAACCATATGTCTCTCATACTTGACCGACCATCTCACAGGTTTATGATAGCCGGGACATTGGACACCGATTTTCGCGCACCTCTTACATCCTGGCAACTGTTCATCACATTTCACCTTCTTTTCTCAAAAGTTAGTATTAAAACAGGCTTCTTGTTTGGACAAGACGGCGACTTACGCGTCTCTTGCAATTAGAACAGCCAGCTGGACACGCCTGTTAGCTAAGTCTCTTATAACTCTAAGAGATATACTAACTCCGTGTTTTCACCTTCTTAGCACGGCGTCTTTTTGACTCGTCGGTCATGGTCACAACTGGAGCCCTGCTGCTTTTACAGGGTGATGATGATTTCTATCTCGGAAGTTCTATCTCAGGGGAGAAGAACCTCCTTCAACGTTGAGGCACGGTCGCTACCCCGCAATTCCGGTATTCCGGGGAGGTTCCAGTACGTGCCTGATTTGGTAAAGTTAACCGTAGGATAGGGGGACAGTGATTGGATGTCTGACGTGTTATCGGAGATCCGCCCGAGCTGGGCCCCATTTTCTTATCGCTCGCTCAGATAAGCACCTCACAACTGCAATCATCAAGGTCAACTTACCCTAAAGAGTGTCAACCTTAGAATACAGCTTGTATAATTGTTTTTATTCTGTTTAGTAGTAAGTCTTTATTGTTTCCTTCTCTACTTAAATCCTAGATACCAACTAACGTAAGCCTTTTTCTAAAAAAGTAAGTTTACTTTTGTTACGTTTAGTGCTTCAAGACTTAGATTTTTCTCATGGAGTATTAGCAGGTGCGTGAGAGATACCAGTCCGATAACAGATAACAGGTATGCTATTTTTAGATAAAGATAGGATAAGCGGGCTCTTTCCGCTGGTCAGCGGAATTGAAGGTTAGTCTGTCCGACTGTCGTGACAATAAGGCTGAAGACGCGGAATGCACTCCGCCCTACTCCGTCGTAGGTTAGATCGTATCCACTTGGGGGAAGTGTAAAGAAGAATACTTAAGACAGTAATCCCATTCAGCAGATGACTGCCTCGCTCTCACAGCTCTATATTATTTAATCATCCATTGACACAATTCAAATGCCAAAAAAGCGAATGCCAAAAAGGTAATTGAGTAAGTTAACCAAACAGCGCAGCAGCCAGTATGTTTCATTCCATGACGGATATGAGAGCTGAGAGAAATTATCTCAGGCCGGCATCTCGGCACGCTCGATGCGGGCCTTTAATATAAACAGGGCGACATGACAGGCTCGTATTCCGAACCTGGTCAAGTCTAGGCTAAACGAAAGCTTTATTCTATGTCTATTCCAGCAACTGCCCTCTCTCGTAAGGCGGAATACGGATAACTCGGGATATGCCAACAGTCTCCCACATGGAGCTGAAAGACACCCGCACAAGTACATAACAGACACTAGCAGCTCCATCAAACAAGCACCATCTTGGCCCCTTTTGTACCGTAACTTTGTTCTAGCAAGTAATTACAGAGTACCATGAAAGCATATGGTCTTTTTCTTGTCGGCTTGGCTGCTTTAGCTGCTGCAGCTGATGTCACACTCACAAGCTCAGGTTGCGCCGACGCATCAGGCTTCGAAAAGTGCCAGGCCTCTGCGAACAAGAAGACAAGCAGCTGCATAGCTCAAGCTCGTCACGACAACAGCCAGGTAGAACTCCTCGCATGCGGCTGCCAGGACTACGTCGACAACTTCAACTGCTACGCGGCTTTCTGCTGGAACAGGGTCTGGGAATGCGAGTATCAGGAGTACATGGTTTCGTATTTCATGAACTGCGATACCGCCAAGCAACCTGTTCCCTACTTTCCCGCCCCTAAGAATGCGCAGGGCGCTTGCTCTTGTAACGTTGGGCAAGTCTTTCTCAACATCCAGGATGCCATTCAGCAGACAGGGACGTGCTCGAACAGCGCCAATTCGGGCGATGCGGGAAGCAATCTGCAGAAAATTGAGGGCTGTAACTGCTGTGAGATCAGCGGAGCTCTGTCCAGGTATGTTGCACTCTTGAGCCCTCCAGTCACTGACACTAACATGCAATAGCATCGTCGAGATCTGCCCAAAGACGGACCCCAACCTGATCGGCCTGAAGCAAATATCCACCCTCGAGTCCGAGCTGAATGTCGACTACAAATCCTGCGGGTCATACATGGAGACGTACGATTGTTCGTCTCAGCTCTCGTATTCGCTGGAGGGCGTCAGCACATACTACAAGCCTGATGATCCCCTCAAGACTGGTACCGCCACCTTGAGCAACAACCCAGGTTCAGTCACGGCACCGGCCAGCGGAAAGGTCTTTTCGTATACCAACGGAGGCGATGGAACTGTCTATACTATTACCGCTGCCGGTGTAGGCAAGGGCAGTTCTGGTAGCAAGGGGAGCTCCGAAAGCGATGGCAGTTCTGATGCTAGCGGCGATTCAACAGGCTCAACTGGCACCTCGACCGGGGATAGCAGTAAGGCTACGGAGAGCTCCAAGAAGAACGGGGCAGATAAATTGGCTACCGGAAGCGTCTTGGTTATGGGAGTTACACTGTTATTGACTCTTTCAGCAATTTATTAGCCTTGTAGTTTATGGAAAAGACTCGCCACTCTAGTAGGCGACGAGTAGCATGATAGGGAAGGTTACACAGGATGACTACCTCGATAATGGGAGGTTGTCGACGGAGAGTAATGACAGATAGACTTCAGTCATTTTTGATCAAGAATAAATGGTAGAATAAACCACGGTACATAGGAAATAACGTTGCTGGCCTTCGGCATTACTGGTCTAGATCTCCGCCCAGTACTCTTTACTTACCCTTCCACTGGCTCGGACACGTGTACTGAGACACGTTATAAAGAAAGGTTCAGGGCCTGAAATGTGTTGCAAACCTCGTCCAAGAAATACTGCACCGTGTCCTCCTCAAACAAGTGTGCCCTCGCAATGATGGTGATCTTCAAACTCATCCCGTCAGGCTCAACCTCTCCCGCTATCGCGAGATCATACAGCGGCTCATCCTTCCTGAGTTCAACATGCTTCGACAAGACTCCCATCTCAACGCGCTGCTGTTCCACTTCACTTTCGGGATGATACTCAAAGTTATGGTATGTCACGCAGCATGCAAAATTCGTGGTCGCTTCTGACCAGTCTGTGCAGTTGCGCTTGATCTCCTCGAAGCCGAGGGTCTCGAATGGCAAGCTTCGCAGGTATTGGTCTTGCATGTCGCGAAGCATCTGGTGATGATTCCCGTCAGTGACTACGTGTGCGCGAACGGGGACGGCATTTGTGCATGGGCCGATGATGTCCTGGCAATTGACAGGCAAGCCCTGACGACCTGAGACAATGCGACCGAAGACAACGTCGTTGGACCCAGATTCCTTCGAGAGGACCAAAGCACAAGCAGAGTTGAACACCGTCGCCTGCGTGGCGATGCTACTGCGAATAGCTTGGCTGGGAACGCTGACGACTTTTGACAAGTGCAGGGCCTTGGAAGGTGACATCTCCCGAGAACAAGTCGCGTTAGTCGCATCGCTCAAGACAGTCATAGGAGAGTCCCCAATCACGTCACGCCAAAACTCAAAGCCCTTTTCTCGGCTGTTGGCTGTATACTCCATGTACCGCCTGAACTGTGTCGGTGGAAGCAGCGACATGCCGTTGAACAGAATGTGCAGATTACGCACGATAGGCTCTAAACTCAGGCCATCATACAAAGCGTGCGACAGTCGCAGTAGAACGCGTACTGAAGATGACTGCTTAAGAATGGCGATACGTATCAACGACTCTCCAAGAAGAATGGGGTCTTGTGCATGCTCATCCAGGAAATCGTTCGTTGCCGTGTTGACGTTTTGGTTAGTGACAATCGTCTCAATTGGCACGTCGAGATGCTTCAGAACCACTTGATAGAGCTGACCTGAAGCTACCACAAAGACTGTTCTGAACATGTCGATGTGCTTGACTAGGAGATGGCAGGCGTTGACAAGGGTAGCTGGGTCTGAGTCGACTGGGAAGTCAATGTAGAAGGGCGTGAGAGGTCTTGGGGAGCCAGTTCCGGGACTGAAGAGGAATGACTTTTGCATCTGGGTGGACGTGTAGGTATCTTGAATTGATTCCAATGGGGCGTTGAGCTGTGAGCAAATCTCTCGCTGGACGAAACCTTGCGGATCCTCGAGTGAGAGAAGCTCGAACGGGTTGTACTCATGGACGTGTGCCTCGTCATTGTCAGTCCCCGACCTAGCAGACTCAAGCTTCTTGGACAGCTGGAACAAAACCGGGTAGTCGAAGACATCCTTGACCACTATCGTAGCATCCAGTCGCCGACCAAGTCTCATGGCGAGCTTTGTCGCCATCATCGAGTGTCCACCGAGATCAAAGAAATTGTCAGTGATACCAACTTCGATACCAAGAAGCTTGGAGGCCTCGTCACACAAGATGATCTCAGTCTCGGTACGAGGGGCGACACGGGCAGACCAGCCTTGCTTGTCATGAGCATTAGTCAAGGTGGCGCGTGAAGCAAGTCCTTCGCGAATGACGACTGCGAGATGCGTAAAGACGGGATTGTCAAAAACGTCTTTGACGGTGACGTGGACATTGAAGCGCTGTTCGACTCGCGAGATGAGCTTCGTAGCTAAGAGGGAATGTCCGCCGAGTTTGAAGAAGTCATCAGAGATGTCAACCTTCATCCCAAACGTCGTGGTCGCTTCGTCGCAGAGTATGGCCTCAATGTCGCTGATAGGCACCGCTTGCGCAGGTAGTGCAGTCTGCTGCTTGGGTATAATCCGAGCCTGTCGCGCAAGTTCCTTCCTGTCGACCTTGCCGTTGGGATTGAGAGGCATTTGATCCAGGACTACAATGCTGGAGGGGATCATGTATGACGGAAGTAGAGACTGTAATCGCTCGCGGACTTGTAATGCGGCGCGACGACGCTGTAATCCCTGCAGCGGACGATTGGCAAGAGTCGCTGAGCTTCGGAGGTGATTATCGGTCGGGAACTTGATCAGCGTGCGACGAGTGTCCGAAGGGGACGGTAAGTGATGGAAGACGGCATCAAGGGCACCACTCTGAGACCACTGACGCGCCGCGCTGACCTCCAAGCGGAACCCAGCCTCTTGAGCGAGTTCATGAAGGTCAGGAACAGAGAGAGACGCACGGCTGTCAGCTTCAGAGCGGATAGTTGAGATCCAAGCGGCGCCATCGAGTTTGGACTTATCCTCTTCCTCAAGGGACTCAACGATCTGTCGCTCAAAGACGGTCTTGGCGAAGGGAATGTTGCTTATGGCCACGGTCGATGAGTTCTTCGAACGTCGCAGAAACTGTAAGAGAGACGTGCGATCCATTCGTGATGCGCCAAAGTCGACCCAAGCACCCTTCTCAATCGTATGCACAGGGACCGAGTCGTGATCACGTAAATGCACCACAGCCGCATACCGATACGCGCTAAGCTCATTTGTAGCTTGCATGTTCTTTGGCAGAATCTCGACATGGTGGACCAAGTCGGGAAAGCGATCTTGTAGTGTCGTGAAGAAAGCTGGCTCAACAAGTAACTCCTCCTCGCGCTCCTCCAGTTCCGCCATTTTCTGCCTAACAGAATCCTTCGTCGCGTTGTCACCCAGTGTCCGGACAGCTCTGGCAGCGAGGAAATGCTTGTTGGTAGCATTCGTTCGCATGTCACCAAAGAAAAGACGCTTGACGCCGGGGAGATGGACCAGAGTGTCTGCCACTTGAGTCAGGTACTCCGGCGAAGGGAAGTACTGCGCGACTGAGTTGACCACCACGAGATCTGGGTCAAGATCGCTCAATTGGCTGATGTCCTGAGCAGTACCGACGGAGACCTCTGCCTTGCCTGCGAGAGACGGGACGGACTTGATGACGCTGTTGGTGAATGTAGCGGCAGACTTGGATGGTTCAAGACCTCTGTAACTCTGAAATCCGTCGCCGAGGTTGAACAAGATCATGCCACTACCAGTCCCGACCTCAAGTACATGACCTGGCGCCTGACCATCACGGAGCGTCTTGATAGTATCATCAAGCCACTCCTGCATCTCCACCTTGTCAATCTCACTCCCGTCATACATAGACGTCCAGCCCTTAAAGTCTTTCCCAATTGTAGACGGATCAATGCCCCCAATGTCGGCATACATCTCAGTCTCGAAATGGTCCTGCCAGCCCTCAACCTGGTTATCATTCGCGTCGCCCTCCAACGAATGATCGTGGTCAATGACGACGAAACCAACCAAGCCCGCCTTTTCGCCATCATCTTTCTGCACGACGACAGCAGCGTCGCGGACAGAGGCGTGGCTGAGCATAGCAGCTTCGACCTCCGCTGACTCAATACGGTTGCCGCGGATCTTGAACTGCGTGTCCATGCGACCGAAGAACTCAATTAGGCCGTCGCCTACTCTGTACCGCACGCGATCTCCAGTGCGATAGGCTCTCACTCGTTGGCCATCGACTTCAATGTGAATAAAGCGGCTCTTGTTGAGGGCTGGGTCGAAATAGCCTCGCGCAAGACCATCACCAGTGACGACGAGCTCTCCCATGACACCGACACCAACGAGCTGCTGGTTCAAATCGGTAACGTAAGCTCCAGAGTTATTGACAGCTCTCCCGATGGGAACGCCATTGATGAACGAGTCACCAACAGCGATAGGATATCTCGTGCTCATGATACCATTCTCCGTTGGTCCGTACCCATTGTAGCACTGTCCCCGAACCAGATTCTGGGCCTCAATAGCATCCTGACCATCGAAACGATCGCCAGCAGCCATGAGAAAGTCAAGGCCCCTCAAGGCATCACGGGCATCAGTGAGATACAGCTTCAACAGCGCAGGCGCCATGCACGCAGCGTTGATCTGCTCTCTGATGAACACATCTTGAAGCGCCTTGACGTCAAGAGTAGTCATGTAGTCAATGCAGACTAATGTCCCGCCGTTGAGGAGGGTGAAGAAGATCTCGTAAGTGGCGCCGTCGAACGCAATGTTGAACATGTGGGCTGAGCGCGGTTGAGTTGGGAAGTCGGGGATGATGTTGCTTGTCATGAGACGGACGATGACGCGGTGCTCTACCATGACGCCCTTGGGTCGGCCCGTAGATCCGGAGGTGAAGAGGACGTATGCAAGACTTGTGGCGGTAGGGTTTGACGTGTCGATATGGAGATGGCCTTCGAGGCTGTTTGTGTCGCAATACTCTACGGCATCAGCGATACGGACAAAGTCCAAGTCAGGCACCTCCAGCTCGGGAACAGGGACGTCGGAACCCAGAAGCACTATCTTAGGTCCAGGTAACCCCGACAGAATGTCGTTCAGGCGGGCAGAGGGGGACTTGACATCAAACGGGAGGTAAGCTAAGTTCGCCTTGAGGATACCTATGATGGAAACAATCGCTTCGCAAGAGCGCGGTACAAGCACTCCGACCAATGTCTCAGCCGGCATACCCCGTTTACGAAGCCATGTACCAAGCAGATCTGACTGACGATCAAGTTCTGCATAAGTAAGTCGCGTAGAAGCGTCCACGACTGCAAAAGAGTCCGGGTAAGCAGCGACTTGCGTCCGGAAGATGTCAACCAAGCTTGCATCCCTCGGATAGTCAACCTTCTTGATGCTGAGTAAGTCCAAGCGCCGAAGCTCCTCAATACCATCTGTAAGAGGCAGAACCGAGATAGGAACATTCGGCTTCTCAAGACCATTGCGCAGGATCTGGAAAAACACGCTGACCACATTCTCAATAGTCTCCGGCTTGAATAGATCCGTCGCAAAGTTGCAACTACCCTTAAGCCCATCAGCCTCTTGGAAAAGATGGAACTCAATGTCGAACCGCGTATACGCCTTGCTAGCAACAGCCTCCGATTCAAGACCCTGGAGCTCAAATCTCCCAAGATCCTTCTGCGAGTGGACCGCAAAGATGAGCTGCGCAAGCGGTGTTCGCGAAAGGTCTCTTGAACCGGGTAACATTGTTGACACGACACGCTCGAACGGTACGTCTTCGTTCTCAAAGGCCGCGGTGGTCGTAGCTCGGACTTGACGTACTAGGGAGTTGAATGTATGTTCGTCATCGACAGTGATGCGCATGCACTGTGTGTTGACGAAGAAGCCGATGATGTTTTCTAGTTCCCAGCGATTGCGGTTCGCGATGGGTGTACCGATGACAGCGTCGTCAACGCCTGTGAGACGATAGTGTGCTGCGCGGAAAGCAGCTAGTAGCACGGCGAACGAAGTAGTGTTGTTCTCGTTGCAGAACCCCCTTAGGTTCTGGTACAGTTCCCCGTCAAGGGACACCGGCACAACGCCTGCTTCGCCTGAGAGTAGAGCAGGACGAGGGAAGTCCGTGGGTAACTTGGCAGGTGAACAGTCGGCGAGTTGTTTCTTCCAGTACTCAAGCTGCTTCTCGTTTTCGAGGGCTTGAGAATCCTGCTTCTGCCATATGGCAAAGTCGCTGTACTGTACGGGGAGAGGGTTCATGGCTGAGAGAGGGTCACGGCTTTGAAGAGCTGCGGCGTAGAGTTGGCTGAGGTCGTGGCGGAGAACGTCAATTGACCAGCCGTCGGAAATGATGTGGTGCATGACGATGGAGAGGACGTAGTCGGTGTCGCTTATACGTATGAGTAGTGCTCTCCATCCTGCTTCGGAGGTGAGATCAAATGGAGTGGTCTGCTCTTGTTCCAGCAGTTGGATGTAGTCTCCGCCTGTTGCATCGATGACTCTCAATTCCTTTGAGAGGGTTTTGTGAATAATTTGCACACCCATGCCATCATGGTCCTCGAATGTAGTTCGTAGGGTCTCATGGCGTTGCTCCAAAGCTACTAGAGCACGGCTCAGTGCATCGATGTCTACCAAGCCTCGCATACGAACAGCGTAGGGAATCAGGTACCATAGAGCACCGACTTCCAGCTGATCCAGGAACCACAGTCTACCTTGAGAGTAAGACTGCTCAACATGTCCATTGCGAGTCATCGTTGGGATGATCGCGTATGGCACAGCGCTACCGTTGACAATGGCTTCAAGTCCAGCGAGTGTAGGGTTCTGGTAAATGTCAGAGACCTTGAGCTCAATACCTGCTGACCTTGCCATGTTGACCATCTTGATGGCAGTGATGGAGTGACCACCCAGCTCAAAGAAGGTTGACACAATGTTGAGAGCGCCGGGTTCAAGACCCAGGCACTGGCACCAAACCTCCTCCAGCTTGGATTGGCCGCTGGTAGTTGGAGAGCTCAATTGAAATGGTCGGGAGCTGGTTACTTGGAGCTTCTGGGCCAACACGTGGCGACCGATGGAGCGAAGCTTTCGTCTGTCGACCTTGCCGGTCGCGGTGCGAGGAAGATTTTTCATTCTGATGTAGCACGATGGGATCGAATGACGAGGGAGGACCTGCTCTAGCTTCGCACTCATATCCTTGGTCGCTGCCAGATCTAAGATGGTAGCATCGCTCGCAGACTCAGGTGCTTCAGTGGCGATCAAGAAAGCAACAAGAACAGTGCTCGTGGGCGAGTCTGATGGCTTGACAGCCTCGACAACAATTGTCATGTCGTCAGGCAACTGTTGTCGGAGATGCGTCTCCACAGCCCCAAGCTCAACACGCTGTCCCCTGATCTTGACCTGCGAGTCCATGCGACCAAGGCAAACAACAGTACCATCAGAGGCATAACGCGCAAGATCACCAGTCCTATAGAACTTCAATCCATCAGGTAGATGTCCAGAAGGATACCAAGTTGGAACTGTTGAGAAGAATGGTGACTTCTCGGTTGGAGGAGGAACGATGTAGTCGCGCGCAATGCCTGGACTCTCAATCACAAGTTCACCAATTGCGCCGATCGGGACCAGACGACTGGGGTCGTTGGGATCAATGATCCAAGAATGGGCGCCAACAGAGTGACCGATGTTATTTGGATCAGCTCCACACGAGCTAATGTTTCCAACGAAGCAGATGGAAGAGCTCTCGCTTTGCCCGTAGCCATCCAAGAGCTGAACGCGAGGAGCCCAAATGGCGTTGACAGACGGCGACATCTGCTCCCCAACAAGCACCAGAGTCTGCAGCCCAGGCACATCATCAGGTTGAAACGTGCCCATATAAGACGGTGTCGCCATCATCCAATTGACGTTGACCCGATTGATGAAAGCAGGAACATTGTTCATGCGATCGTCATCAGAGGGAATGCACACACAACCACCGTGGATCAGAGTGGTCATGATCTCAAGAAGGCACGCGCCAAATGCATGGGATCCAAATTGAAGAGCGCGTGTGTCGCTGCTGATACCTAGTGCAGAGCCAAATTTGAGGGCACAAGACGAAAAGGCTCGATGCTCGATCATGATGCCCTTAGGGTCGCCTGTGCTACCGGACGTGAAGATAACGTAGGCCAAGTCCTCTGGAGTGACCGTCGCAAGAACAAAATCTGGATTGAAGCCGCAAGTGCAGATGAGCGATTGAACAAGGTCATCGTCAACAACAATGCATCGCCCAACAATGGCCTCTACCTTGCCTTTGTAAAGCTTGGAAGTAAGAGCAACTGTGGCGCCTGTCTGCCCAACGACCTGCGACACTCTAGTAGGTGGATCATTAGGATCAATAAGCGTAAAGGCATGACCAGCTTTCATAACAGCGAGCATTGAAGCGACGACCCATTTGGACTTCTCAAAGTATATAGGAAGTATCACGTGCTCTTGGTCTGGGGTGCTGAACTTGATGAGCGCTGCTAGACGGGTGGTGATGTTGTCGAGCTCAGAGTAGGTCCACTCTCCATCCCAAGCGCAGATTGCGGCTTTGCCAGGTGAAATTGAGGATGTTTTGAGCATCTCTTTGTGGATAAGGGTTGGTTGGGAAGGGATGGGGATTGAGTTCCAGTTTTGGATCTCAGCTTGATCTTCTTGTGTGATCATGTCGAGTTCTCCTACAGACGTCAAAGTGTCTGAAGAGTCTCGTAGTACCTGGATCAAATGACCCAGCTGTTGCAGGAGGCGACCTGTTTGCTGGGAGTCGATGAAGCTCTTGTCATACCTGGCAATGATGGATACCCCGTCACTGGCCATCTGACAGTGGAGAAGCAGAGCACGATTAGTGCAGGGCATGAATAGCTCAGACTCTCCAACCTTCTGGTGAATCTCACAGTTTGCAGCCTGCTCAGTATCTCCATCAGTGACTAACAGAACAGTCTGGAACCCGCAAGCAGCAGAGCCATCCTCCCCAGAGGAGGCGATGCTACGAAGACCAACATCTGCAAATTGGCGGATGGCATCATCGTTGCCATTGACTGCACTGATGATGTCTGACAGAGACTGGTTAGACGCGCAGTGTACGCGTAAGGGGACAACAGTCCGTGTTGGACCATTTATGAGCAGCTGTTGCTCTGTCACCACGCCAAACAGCGCCTCTTGCGAGTGCGTGTAGCGTGACAAGAGTATGGCAAGGGCAGTCCGACAGACAGACGTACAGGGCCAAGTCGAATGAGCCGAAGTTGGAAAATCCATGCGGTGCTCCGACTTTGCATCGGGGTAGGGTACAGCCAAGGGAGAACTCAGGTGTGGAAACGCCGAAGCATTCAGATCACTCAAGTACTCCTTCCAGAACTGAGTCGCAGGATGAATGCCCCCAGTCTCTGGAGTCTTCGACCCATCAGTAGGAGTCAACGACAACCCATCATCCTCAGGATCAGACGACTCAGGCGTGTAGGGTCTGTTGGATAGTTCATCTTGCCCATGCTTGTAAGCCTTCAGAACTCTCCCGAGGATTCGTTCTTGAAAGACGCTGTCAACAAGAGCATGACTGAAAGTCCAGATGAGGAGCTTCTTCTTTGCAATTGGATCATCCAGAAGAACAAATCTGTTGCAACGAGGTCCAGAGGCCGCAGCTACTGCTTCATCCTGCACAACAGCGTCTTTCTGATCAACAGAGGTGCAAAACATCCATGAGAAGACAAAGCTGTCTCTCAAGATGACCTGGTACGAGTCTCCATTCTTAGAAGTGAAGGCACAGGTCCTCAGAGCAGGAGTTCTGTTGATGGTATCTTTCCAAGCAGCAGCCAATTTTGAGACGTCAATATCATTGCTGATCTCATAAATAACATGGCCAATGGAGCGTTGCTTGTCACTCCCAGCACAGTCAATGACATCTTGTTGAAACGCCGTGCTGGGGAGGATATACTCGATTCTATCTCGGCCTAGACCAAAAGAACGAGTGGCTTCTTCGACAAGAGAGTCAGTGTGACTAGCATCGTCACTGGGCAGCAACAAAGGCATGACTGGAGTACCACTCTTAGTGTTGAGTGATGTCATGTTGAATGTAAGAGAAGTGTTTGAAGTTGAAGGATTGTCCGACTGTGTAACATGGGGGTTTGAGCGAGGCAATAAGATTGAATAGGCAATAAGAGTGTCCTACCAAATTCACAGCTCATCTAGGCTGATAGGACAGAATGCTGCAGTATCTCTGGGTGAAACATTTTCAGCTCTCCTGTATATACCTCACCTGCAGGAATGCAGCGCAACATGTAGCAATTCTCGTGTTGGCACCATATCTAAACCAACATTACGTGCTCCTTACCAAAGAGGCACATCAGCATCCCAACACAATCATCTCATGTCTAAGACCCTCGATGCGTCCATCACAAGATCTCGTAAAAGGATCCTATGAGGCATATTGTGTCTCATCCAGCCCTGCACGATGTTACCCGCTGTCATTTCTCGGCGGCATCACAGCCTGCAGGTTTAACTGCAATGCTACTTTCAGCTAACCTGCTGATCCTTCATATGATTCAGATCCTGATCCTGCAATTGGCCGATTTCCACTGATTGGCTACCGCGGGATATCCTGCAGGGAGATTGATAATCGGTGTTTGTGGCGCTGACCTGCATAAGTAGGTCTTACTCTCGGGTGAATCCTACAGCGCGCCGTGAGGGGGTGGGAGAGACCGGCCAATCAGTGTGAGATTTTAATCTGCATGATGAATCGTCCCGTGTCTCGGTAGGACGCGGGCTACGAATCTATGCGAGCCGGGCAGTTGCCGGTAGTGGTCAAATGCCGGATTAAGTAGTTTAGTTAGCAGTTGAGAGGGTGATGCCTTGTTGGAAGGTCGGCTACTAGATGGCCAAAATATTATTTACTACAATAGTATTAGAATATGACTCATTGATTAGAAAAATACTTACAGAAATAGCATTAGTAGTCTACAATAAGTCTAGGTCTGTTACTGAGTGAGGCGCGCGATGTAAGTATCAGTTGTTAGGTCTATCAACTCAAAATAACACTCTCGGAAACACATTTCATGCCGCATACCAACTACCCACATAATGCTCAGGACAGGTATCTTGGGATCATCCTTGACACCGTGTATAGTAAGTACCCTCCTGTCTCTTCGTTTCACTGCCTCTGCCACACGGTAAGACCGTAAACATACCACCTACTTACACATTAAGCCCTTCACCAGCTTCCAATTCCCCCCAGGTTGTTCTGAAAAGGCACAATCATTTGCAAACACAATGACATCCCGAGAACATCCAACCTGGCTGACGGCCTTCCTAGCCGACACAAGGCCGCCCCCAAAGCTATTCGCTTGGTCTCCCGCCAACATCCAGCCAAAGCTTGATGAAGGTATTGACATGGGAAGTTCCAACAGCGATGAGGAGTATGACCACGATGCTTGTGTCGGTCCATCAACAAACTCTGACCAGCGGATTTATATCATTGGTCCTGGCAATATCGGTCGACTGTACGCAACTCACATGGCTCGTCATCCCAATTCCGTTCCCATCACTCTCGTCGTTCATCGAAAAGAATTGCTATCGCAGTGGGTCGCATGTGAAGGTGTCGGCCTCGCAGACCTGACCAGCGGAAAAATCTTTCTTAACAAACACTTCACCGTTGAATGGTGGACAGAAACAAGACCTCACTACGGTCCAGTCAAAGAAGCCGCAGACGGAAAGAAACTTCATAACGTCTTCATCTCCACAAAGGCAGAAGCTGGATTATCCGAAGCAGACCGTATTCGCCGCTACCTTGGGCGGTGCAGCTCTGTCGTCTTTGCCCAGAACGGCGTCTGCAAACTCTGGCCTCCCCACGGCCCTTTATACATCTCTCATCGCTACCCAAGCGGCGATACTCCAACATTCTCCGCGTGCGTCGTGAGTCATGGGGTTGCATCAGCAGGTCCTTTCTTGAGCATCCATGCGGCTCCGGCTGACGCATACATCGGACCAGTGTTTTGGGCATCTGGTCCCGAACCACCATGCAAGCAGCCATTGGATGACTTCTTTATCCGGCATATTGCTTCGACACCGCTTGTTAACACGAAGCAGGTGTCTTCGGGTGAGATTTGGCTCCTCCAGTTGGAGAAGTTGGTCATGAATGCGTCGATCAATCCACTTACAGCTTTACTGCGCTGCAAAACGGGGGAGCTGTTCACATCCTATGACTGTGATGATCCTTTGACACAGGTGATTGATAAGCTTCTCTGGCAAGCAAGTGCTGTCATTCAAGGTCTTATTGATCACGATACGAGTCACGGTGTGATCACCTCCTACGCTGAGCAGACGACATCGGGCTATAATCTGCCGCAAAGTGTCCCCAAGGTTCGGAAAAGGTTGGTGGAAAGGTTCTCACAGCCAATCTTGAAAGCAAAGCTATACACCTTTGGTCTCAAAATTTTCGAACATCGCAGCTCTATGTTGCAGGACATAGAGGCTGGAAGGAAGACTGAGATACGAGACTTTAATGGTTGGGTTGTAGACATGGCTTGTTTTTTGGGTACAGAACTGGATGTCAGCGTGCACAGGGGCTTGATTCAGTTAGTTGAGCGCTGTCAGAGCTTGGATAAGGTGGAGCTAGGTAGGGCATTGCTTTAATACAGGGTAGATTAGGCCTAGACCGCTATGAAGACCTTGATATTATTACTTAACTTAACTTCAACATGCTAGATTAATTACAATATTCTATCTATTATTTTATTTAGATATTTTGTTGTTTTATTGTTTATATCATCTCGCTAAGTTCTTTAAGCTCGTTGTAGCTCTGAGGTGCAAACCTCGAGCTTACAGTTTTCAACAACGCTGCGTCGAATAATGGTGCATGTCTCCAGCAACAGCACACATCGCAGCTTGCCCAAAGTCGACAAGCAGTTAAACACAGTCTCTCTACAGAAATCCTTGTCTCCCA
>JAAOAU010000292.1:0-37961 GCA_013186845.1 Fusarium sterilihyphosum | reverse complement strand
TTACTAAACTAAGGTTTTAAGTATTTATATTTACTTTAAGATAACTTTCTTTTACTTATAAAGCAGGAATAATTTATATAACTCTGCTTTCCTTTACTAACTAATATTATACAGGCTCTCGACTAAGAAGAAAATTTCTCCTAATGGACACTCTCCTGCTTTACAAAGTCCTCCCACGCCATGGTTTACTTGATAGAAACTTAGACTCTAAATAACTAAAGTTTATTCTTTGCATACGATTCTGTAACATTTGGATCCGCCAGTAAGCTTGCTCAATAAGGTAGACCGGTATAAAGCCAAATGTATGTGAACGATGATATGCGTTCTCATGGCATATAAACTTCAACAACGGGAAGCTTATGGCCCAAAACATGGATACTAACTTTCAAATGAACTCGCACAGAGGTCAAAAGGAAGTATAACAATATCGTCTCAAAGATGACTCTATAAATATGGCAGCACCTTTCAATCTTCACGAGCTCAAACTTGCTCCTCAAGTATTCACCAATCTGGCAATCTCATATACCAACATCCCACCACTCTCAACTTCAACGAGCAATCATGTGTGTAAATACAATGACGCACTTCACCTGTATATGGTGTAAGCAGCTATACGATTCACGCATGGAACAGGTCCTATGTCAACGTGCTCTGGGGACTTTTGGCGCCTGCGGAAGGATGTCAGGTGCGAACAAATCCAATTATCACTTATTTTGTCCGAGCTGCCCGTCAGAGAAGTTCAAGAAAGCATCGTACCGCGACCCAAAATGGAGTTGGGAGTATGAGAAACGCAGATTCTGATGGGGTGGATACATACCTTCTGCCACATAATCTCTCTTTTCTCTCACACATCGACTCTATATGATGCTTCACAAAGGGTCTATTCTTAAGTGGTCGACAGGGTGTCACTCCAACCTGGCAACAAAGAACCAGCGAAGCTACATCAAGCAATCTTGGACCACGAAATGCTTCACACTTGGCCAAGAACCAAGTGAGGCATATCGAATATCTGCATGGAGCTGATACTCTGTATTGTTATAGGTTCAAGAATCCTGAGACGATACATCATCCAGAACCTTCTATCGGCTTTCACAAAATGAACATCAAAAACTTGCTGCAAAGTGGAAGTCAAAACGCTTTAAAGCTACAACTGCCTGGCTAGAAGGCCACCAAAGCACCAGGTCCGGAAGAACTTGATTTCAAAGAGATCACGGTCACGGTTTTTCAGATTTGATGGAGTCCAGATTTGAGTTGAGGCATATAAACAGACCTTGTTCCGCAAGGCAGCGAGAAACATACCGTCTATCAGCTCTTTGCCTTTTTCTTATGTTGAAGACCTCGTTGCTGGATAAAAAGGGGATGAAGACCATTTGCTGAACAAGGGGTATTTTGGCATCCAGCGGCACTATCAAGAGAGGGAGGATGCTGAAGGCCATGCATATCTGTCTATTAATCTTGTTGTGGATTTCTTGGAGAGAAGAGAGGAGACTTTTCCTTGAATCTTATGAAAGAAGAGAATGTCAATAAATTCATGATACATACAAGTTGATCTCGTTTTCTAGAGACTTCTTTCAGTCATATACGGCATGTTCAGGTTCAGGAAAATACGGTTTGCATTTACTCAATGATAATATTTTCCTTGGATTCTCAGAATACTTAATTTTCGTGTCTTTGCTAAATCCCCTTGGGCAACTGTGCAGGCATTTTCTATACTACCTGAACTGTGTTATGAGAGTGTCACTTTGAGTAGTGGACCTGACAGCTGACGATTGCTTCGCGTGCCCTGCTCGTTTAATAAGCATGAGGATCTTAAGGTCTTGAAGTAAAATAATCAAGTTCCTGGACATAACCCCAGCGGGAAGGTCTCTGTGAATATCAGGGCCTCTGAACGAGTGTCGGAGCAGACTGATCTCAAAATCCTTAAGAAGAGGATTATTTGCATGTATCATTAAGAATCTCAGATAATAACGTTAGACTTGGGTAATTCGTCGAAGTAGACTATGCTTACTATTCAAGTTATTAATAATGCTGTTCCTGGATCTGACGTCACATGGTTGTATCAGGAATGATAGCACATGTCAACCACAAGGCGTAAAGCAACAATAAAACATCATGCACTATCTTGACTTGAATTTCATCACCATCAATTCAAACAATTTCTCACTTAGACAGTCATGTCTCTCAAAACAGTCAAGACACGAACCCTAGAAGTCGGGTACGACGACCACGGTCCCTCATCAGGCTGGCCTGTCCTTCTATATCACGGCTTCCCGTACGACATCCACGCATACGATGAAGTTGTCCCAAAACTGGTCTCCAACGGTGCAAGAGTCGTCGTTCCCTATGTCCGCGGTTATGGCCCAACTCGCTTCCTCTCAGAGTCAACCATGAGAAGTGGCCAGCAAGCAGCTCTTGGATCAGATGTCATTGAGCTGATGGACGCTTTGAGCATCGATAAGGCCATCTTGGGTGGTTTTGACTGGGGCGGAATGTCTGTCTGCGTTGCAGCTGCGCTCTGGCCCGAGCGTGTCGTCGGACTCGTTTCATATGCGGGTTACGATATTGCCGACCTTTCGAGTTATCAACAGCCTTTTGCACCGAGTTTGGAATGCGTTTGTTGGTATCAGCATTTATTCCAACAGGAACGGGGAGTAGCGTGTCTTACAGAGAGTCGACGAGATCTCTGTCGAATTCTGTGGAAGCAGTGGTCCCCTTCTTTCAAATTCTCAGAAGACTTTTACAACCGAACTGCAGACGCTTTTGATAATCCTGATTTCGTCGATGTTGTTATACACGCTTACAGATTCTGCTTTGGTAACGCAAAAGGCGATCCATCTTTGCAGAACTTGGAGGATGCTTTAGCTGCTCAGCCCACGATAAATGTTCCGACCATCACTTTGGATGGACGTCAAGATCCGTTGAAGCCAGGCGGTACTTCTGCACATGCTGAGCACTTTTCTGGTCGTTATGAGAGGAGAGAAGTTGATGTTGGGCATGCGTTTCCTATGGAAGCTCCGGATGAATTCGCAGATGCTATCCTCACGATTCAAAAGTGGGAGAGTGGATAGCACTTGGATAGGAGGTGATATAAACAACGAACCTTTTGCGAATTAACATGGTAGACTAAGATAGCAGCTCGGGCTATTGTAGGTAGTTGGTCTGCTGCCTGGAGTGTGTTAAAGAGAGTGAAATTTGATTTGATGGACCTTGCAGCTGATGCCTGCATCGCGTATCTTACCCCGTGAGGTCCCAGCAAAAAGAAAATGCTTTGGATTCTCAAAGTATCGAATATGGGAGACCAATGGTTTGATGTTGCATAACTGTTTCATAACTCAATCCAGGCCATGCATAAAATAAGTTAGGAGATCATGGCCAATCAAGCAAACCCGCATTTAAGAACTGAACTTCGGTAGCTGCAACGACATAACCTCCAGTGCTCGGTAGGCTGGACTTCCTTCTCCAAGGGCCTTATTGACACACGAATGCAATCATGGCAACAATTCCTTCACCTCCTCATTCTCCTCCCAGAGATACCCGAGCTCGGGCTGCCCAGGAGACAGCAGCGCCAAATACACCCACACCAGCTCCACGAGAACGCAGCCGTGCAACATCTTACTCTTCTGCAGGATATGAATACAGAAACGACAATTATGACTACATCGAGGAATCTAAAGGAATTTCTATTCATGCCGCACTGGCAACCCTTATTCACAGTGAGAAGTTCTCAGACATGACCATCATCTGCGGAGAGCGTCAATTCAAAACCCACCGCGCTGTTGTATGCACGCAGTCTCCTTTCTTTGATAAAGCAATGAGCGGCGACTACAAAGTATGCTCTAAAGAATTCTATAATAGCTCACGGGCAGTCAGACTTTTCAGTGTTTAGGAATCTACGTCTCGATCTATCGAGTTGCCGGAGGATGATCCTGATGTCGTGGAACGGTTCCTTGAATTCTTGTACACTGGAAACTACGGCGACGGTACCAACTTTACCTGGTGAAAGCCATCTAAAGCGGCTTTGCTTGATCCCGAGACTGTTATTCAAAACTTACAGCAACCGGCGTGTGGTTCCCAAGAGATGGATATGTTGTCACCCGTGGAGGGAAGTGACGAATGGGCCACCGACGACGAGCCAGATGAAGAATACAATGATTACGACGACCGTCCGGGCAGTCCTTCGGTTAGCAGTGATGTAGATGAACAATCTAAGCTCACAAATGTGACAGAAGCGGTGAGAGAAGGTCGCTGCAGTCGGGAAGAAGGACTAAAGCAACTCGCTGAACTACGTAACGACATGACACTGCTTCTCCGGCTGTACGTCATGGCAGACAAGTACGACGTGCCTACACTTTGACTGCTAGCGCGTGATCGATTTTACCGCGCCGTGGAGCTCGTTTGGGAAGAGGCCGAGTGTTTTCCTGACGTGGTTGATGAGTTGTATCAGACCACGCCGCCAACAGACACTGCGATGAGGGAAATTGTGTGCAGGCTTGTGGCGGCTGTGATCCATGTGCCTAGGGTCAGGGATAATATGAGGAGTGTTATGATGAAGCATGGGGATTTCGCTGTTGGGGTCATGGAGTATTCCATCCATCTTCATACCCTTTTTGTCTGAGATCCCGATGGCAAGGGGATTTCTTTTCTAAGTTATGAAAAGACTTAGGTAAGTTTAGCATATCTTTGCAAGCCTTTTGAATAACTCTGAGCAGTCTCTAGACCAGTTTATCTTGACGCCTTGTTTTACGTGCTCGCTGGGCGGATGGCAGGATGGTTGATCCGTGCGACTTTGGAATTTGGTGCAGGAGGACTTATGAGACGCTAACGAGGGTACTAAAGCAATCAAACAAGGTGCTCGAAGACACCATTGAGTTTATGATCAGTATTGTCCTCACCTTTTTTTGAGTATTTCTGTCCTGCAGTTGAGACATGAAGTTACTGACATCGAGCTGTACCCCGGCTAATGTTGCTTGCTGCTCGGCTGTTGCCTAAATTTGACAAATATACGTGGCAAAGCCACCATCTCGCTATGACATCCGTTACCGGGTGAGGCTATGCATGTGAATCCTTCAAGTAGGTATCCATTGTGGACAAATCACAATGGCAGGATTTGCGTATTTATTGGGGATTTACGTATAGCGTGTACTAACAAGCACCTGACCAAGCTTGTCTCCAGCTCGGCTACGAGTGAAGCTTTTAAGGATGATGATCCATGTCTATCTCGGACTCGAGAATAAGCATACATGAAGAACATGCCAAGAATAGAAGGATTATGAACCCTTTCGTGTCAGAACAGGAGGCTTGTGATGACATTTTCGCCCGACTCCGTCCAGCTCAGCCCCAAAAAAAAAGAGAGTCAGCCCCACCAACCACGCGCGGCAAACACGGCAGCCAAACACCAACGGCCATATGTAACAGCGAGGCACGCCCAAAGAGGAAGTGCCCGATTTTAGTGGTCGCGTGTATGTATTACGCCGTGGCCTTGTAATTTTCTCCCCTGGCGTTGAAGATCTGTCGTCATTTTTAGTGAGCGATCAGCGCTCTGCGCCTTGCAACAGTTCCAAAACAGTTCTGGAACCGGTTCTCGCATCGCCGCGGGCTGCGACAGACTTTTATCTTGCACTCGGTAAAAAGTAAGACATGAAAAAGCAAGCATTAATTAATTACTGCGCCTCGAAAGGATCCGTCGGCGACCGGAAGGTATTTCACGTTGGATATGTACAGGGCTCAATAGGGCGATTGACCTGGTGAGATGGCGCTGGCGGTGGCTCAGATTTGTTTCATTTCTGGCCAGTCAAGTGTTTTGCGTTTTGGGCGCTTCAACGTGGCTGCTTCCAGACTCAGGGGGGGCTGCTTACTTGTCTTAGATTATTTTGTAGGTAATAAATTACTTGAGGAAAAAAGTCTGCGCGCCGTCAGCACCAATGTTCCCCCTGATGCACATATGTAATATCTCCTAAACGAGCTTTTGCGGCCGTGCTGAGAAGGAATGTTTCATCGTGGTACGTCGACTTGGGGGCCGCGGTTTAGCGGGTGGAGTCTCTCTAGCACTAGGACTTTTAACTCGGGGATTTGCGTTTTGGTGCAATCTCGATGCCAATGCTTGGTATTTGCAAATTAACAAGGTTGTAACCTTGGAACGATAATCTTGGCTAACATTTACTAATTCCTCATCACTGAATATGTCAGGAATTTTAGGAGGGCATCATTGTCTTTTTGGCGCTGCCATTGTTTTACGGAGATCAACGCAGCGGGAAATGCCTTGTAGGATTCGAGCAGTGCTAACTTCGGTTACGGCAACAGCCCTAGCAGCGGCTCTGACGAATCACAGCGTCTCCCACTCAGATGATCTGTCTCGAATTAGCCCGCTAGTGTCGAGCATGCCGTGTTCACAGCCGCAGGGCGCATGTACCTTTAATATGAGCCTCACACCGACAAGATACTCGAGCGACCTCGATAAGATTAGGTGCTCCACAGCCCGGGTTTATAGTGGGAAGAGAGCTGCAGCTAAGGTACCTTGTCATGACTGCCGTGGACCGGAGTGTCTTGTGCTTGTCTTCCCTCCTTGGCTCGCTCGCTCTGTCTGTCTGTCTGCCTTGTCGCTTGTCCACTTTCAACCCTTTCAACATCCTGCTTTTCTGTTCCTTTTGTGTGGCATCCTTCTTGATCGTCCGTCCTTCCTTCGTCTGTTCTCTTTTAGTATATTGTTCCACCACGGTCCACTTCTGTCTCTCCCTTAACCCTTGCTTGACGTTCTATCCGAAAACTTCGTTTCTTCTTGTCCCCTGATACATTCCTCTCTCTTTCTTCACTATACATACATCTCCTGCTCATGACACATGCCTTCACATATTGCTCTCCCTGGCGCTGCGCGTCCTCGCCCTAGATTTCGTGTCAACGGTTCAAATTGGAGATGGGTCAAGAAGGGTTCGACTTTGCTATTTGCCTTGTTTGCTTTCACATTTACAATCTACTACTTAGTATGTTCTTTGCACCCGATTGAAGCTCAAAACTGACCAGCAGATCCATAATGATAGTATTTGGAGACCAACGGGTCCCATATTACAAGAAACTTTAGTCACCCCAGCCAACATCTCCTCAGGGGAGAGAAAGTTTGTCATCGTTTTACCCGTCGACGATTCGAGTCCCGATCTCTGCAAGGTTGTCAGCAGCGCCGTGGCGTTGGGGTATCCCGCGCCTGTAATTGTCAATTGGAAGAAGGACTTCCACACCGAAGCCGACGGTATTGGACCTTCGCAGCTGGGGAAAATCACTGGTACATTGAACTACCTACAATGGGCTACAGGGGATGAAGTTTCGGAGGAGGAAAAGCTAGGAGAGGATGATCTCGTGCTTATGCTGGACGCACACGACATTTGGCTACAACTACCCCCGAGCGTTATGATGCATCGATACTACAGCAGCAACGAGCGAGCGAACCGACGAATTGCAGAGGAACATGGATTCTTTGACAAGGAATTAATGCAGCAGACCATCATTGCCGCCGCGCAAAAAGGCTGCATCGCCCCACGCGACAAAATCTCGAACCTCTACTGTAGCGACGTTCCTGACAGCACCCTCCCCGAGAACGTGTTCGGTTTCTTCACCGACTACACTGTATCGCGATACAAATACATGCGCCCCAAGTATGTCAACAGTGGCAGTTTCATGGGTCCCGCAGGCGACATGCGACGATACTTTGAACGTGTCAAAGATCGCATGGACCAAGATCTCCTTGAGATCAGGTCTGCCGAGGACCTCGCTGGCGACCAGGGTATTTTTGCCGAGATTTTTGGCGAGCAGGAACTTTGGCGTCGACAGATCAAGCAGGATGACTTTGCTGGCGACAACCCTGGAAAAGAGGCAGCACTTTCTGCCCGAAACGAATTTGAGTATCACGTCGGCTTGGATTACACACAAGAACTTTTCTACCCGACTTGCTACTCTGACTACGGCGGTGCTTTCGTGTCACTTGACGATCCCTCTACGATTGCCAAGGAGTCAAGCCAAGCTGGCGTTTCGCCCCCTCGCGTAGCTGGTGTGCCAAGCGACATTTCCAAGGCCGAAGCTCCATTTTCTCAATTGGATGATCACGAAGGCGGTTGGGGTGACGTTTCGCTGTTCGTGGACTTCTGGACGACCTCTGTTCCCGTCGCGATACATCACAATGCCTGGAGAGATGGATTAAAAGCCCGTCGATCGACATGGTGGGATAAGACGTGGTACTTTCCCCAACTGCGCAACCTGCTCGAGGCGCACATGACAGCAAACACAACGACACCGTTAGCAAGCATTACCGCCGACGATGGTAACCTGGAGGTTTGGTCATACGGCGCAAAGACCAAAGGAAGCGCGTCACTACTGTTTGGCAAGAATAAGGACACAAAGGCTTGGGAATTACGGTCGACAGATTGGGATACGATCTGTAAAGCCAGTAATGAAGCGGAGACTGAAACGCGCTGGTATGATGAGGTATTCAGGGATGGAAAGGGATTACTATAGAGGTCCATCATGATCATTTGGTTAGGAGTTCATTCATAGCGTGTGTTTTGACCATTCATGACAGATACCAATTCACTAGACCATTGTTTGTCGTCAAATGTGTTTGCGTGCCTTGTGTGACTTTGAGGCTTCTGGCAATCGAGATTTGTGACACATGGCCAAGAATCTCCATTACAACCCCAACGTCTGCCAAGATCTTTCTTGGCTGACGTCTCCCCGCCCCAGGGGGGATGTCCGCATTGGGTAAGGATCGGCTGTACCTGCATGCTTCTAGACTCTGCTCCGGCCGGAGGGTTTTTTCTGGCTGCCGGTCTTGGCGATGGGCTACGCCGTCGGGATCTACGCGGCGCCATCGGCAGTGGCTGGTATGAATAAAGAGAGTTTAGATGGATCGGTAGCGGTAGATCTGAGAATGATGAGTTGGAGTTTGTCGCCACGGAGCGGGAGGGAATGCGTCGAGGGTCTGGATTGTTTGCGGGAGGGACGGATCGAGTGAGGCATTTGGGTTGGTGTAGGGTGAGTGGTGACAAGGTTTGAGATGAGATGCTGTGGCTTGATGGGATTGTCAGGCAACTTCCATTGGGTGAGGCAATTCTGTTCAATTTATTATTGGCCAATTATTCAAGCATTTGATCCTTTTAAGAGTTGATTGTAGTCAGTGAGTGTTTAGATCAAAAGGTATTCTACTGACTTATATCTCATATCTTATCTAGCACAACTCATGTTTTTATTCTTATTTATCTCACCCTGTTTACTGTATCGTCGTTTATGGGCACGGTAGAAGCCAGGTCCCTAGTAAGTATCAATGTCTTCTCATCCCAAAGCTTGACTTCAAGCATCTCACGGCAGTTGACTTCACACGTGAAGCATGACTGCGTGCAGTAGAGAGTGACCAATATGCTCATTAGGTGATTGATATTAGAAACGTAAGAGGAGACCCAATCCTGATACTTTCTTTGCGGTAAATAGGACACTAAATATTCGTCTTATCAACCGTCAGTTCTCAAGCGAACTCTGCATTTTACTGGCAATAACTTATATGTAGACTATGATAAGATATTTCAAAGGCGAATTTAAAAACAGTTCTTAATTTCACATAATATTATAAGAGGACGAAGATATAACTATGAACACTCTGCTACCACGAACAATTTCGAGTGTATTACACATATCTTGAATGCTCATTGATTGGCTCATGCAACATCATTCAACCTCCCAAAGCCCCACTTCATATACTCCAAACTCAGGTCAAACTCAGTCATCTCACCTTCTACTCATCCCCGATACCTGATTTCATCACTCCTCCATATAACTCAAATAACTCACCAAGAAAACAACACCGTCGTGTGAGCACTGAGAAGAAGTAAGTTCCGGCTCACACCACCTCGTCAGTCCAGCCTGACAGAATCCCAGCCATGACAACCTCACACTACCAAACCGAGACTTTCACAGCCGAAAACTTCATCGAGAGCGCTGGAACAATCCTCTTCCGCCTCTCAACACAAGATATCTGCATCATGCGTGATATAAAGCGCAACGAGTATATCCTTCCCAAAGGACGTCGTAACGTAGGCGAGTCACGCCGCGACACTGCAATCCGCGAAACAACCGAAGAAACAGGACTTTCCTGTCGTCTACTACCCATCAACATGAAATCTCGCCTCTGCCCCTCTGAAGTGAGAGACGCCCCTGATGAAGCACGTGTTTTCAAAGGGGTTTGTGAGCCGATTTCAGTGCAGATGAGAAGGATTGGTGAGGGTCAGGTGAAGTTGATTTGGTGGTATGTTGCGGCTGTCAATGAGAATGAAACTGCCGGGAAGTGTGAGGATGAGTTTGAGGTTGAGTGGTGTGGCTATGAAGAGGTTCTGGAGAAGTTGACGTTTCAGAATGATCGGGAGTTAGTTGCGAGGGCTATTCAACTAGTCCAATCTTGTGACTTGTGAAGGCAGGCAAATAAGTCATTTCAGGCCTTCTTTTTATCAGTATTTGTGCTACAGTAATTGGTTAGGCATTATGGTATAACGTCTTGGTTGTGGGCTAGATGTATTATTTGTAGGAGACCTGTGGCTGAGTTGCATCACCAGTCCACATAGAATTGAGAAATTGTCCAGGCGACTGTCATCGAAAGTTACAATATGCACCATGTCTAGGCCCTAGTCAGAGTAATCAATCAAAACTAAAGTCATGCCTCATTCTGTGTAGAAATATTATTCATAGAAACTGTGAAACCTTGGTCTATCTTTTGAAAGAACCCAAACCAAGTGTAAAACAAAGCTATGGTATGTTGTCTCGCTAGACCAGCTCTCATCTGGACACATTGCCTCTAGGATCCAGCATATACTTTGCAATACCCTCATCAAGAAACACCTGTTCCCCCTTAACAACCATCATCCTCTCCTTCATCCTATCCCCATCCTTCTTCATGCAAATCAGCTTGCACAGCGCCCTCCACAATGGATTATTAACCTCTTGCGTAGAACCATACACGTCCAGCACAACATCCTCAAACTCCTTGGTAGCCTCCCAGTCGGTCCATGTCTTATTGACCCAGCGGTTTCTGGCAGCTGTGTAGAAGCGGTCTTGGCAGAGGAGCTGAAGAGCGGGGATGTTGTACGTCTGCGCCATGATGAAGAGATGCATGGCGAGGAGTATTTCGCGCGGTGAGCTTTCGGATGATCTGGCCGTGGGTTCTGTCTGTGCCGTGGCGGGTGTAGTGGACAATAACCTATTTGATCGTCTTACAGGGCGCTCTGGCACACTGTCTTTTGTCAAGTCTTTTTCGATGGGGCAGCGTGGATAGCTGCCAAGTCTGTCTTGAATCTCCTTCGCTCTCTCAGCCTCTGCCGATGCTGTAGGCTTTTGAGCAGTGTATGTTCCAGTGTAAAGAAACTCGAGTAAATGCTGAAACACTTCGGGGTCTTCATCTAGAGCCACGCTCCTAATGGTGCGCTTCTGAGAAAAGTGAGTGAGAGCATGCGATAAATAGCAGATCGCGCACCTTGGGCGGGGTTGTGAATGCCTCCCCAAACCATTCGCACTGCGTACAGACAATAGCACGATGAACCTTGAACTCTCGACCGCGGCAGACGATCGATATGTCGGAGTAGGCGCCATCAAAGAGAAGCTTGTAGGAAGAAGCGCGTATCGACGAAGTGCAGAGGTCGTCCACGGCGTATCGCTCTTCAGTGTCCATCTCTTTAGAATAATCGCTGAGATGAGTTTGAGAGGCGACATACAAGGCGGGATCAATATCAGACATAGGAATATCGCCTTGAGCCATGTTGAAAGAATGAGCGAGTTTCAGTAATGAAAGTTTTGTGTTTGTTGTGAGATGAAGAGGAGGAAGAGGTTTGCAGCAAACGACAGCATTGATTGAAGGATATGAACATAGTGATTATTCACAGAGGCGACTACCCGCAGCAAATCACGGAAGGCGTATGTAGATGCAGGCAAACGATAAGAATGCCACTGCCCGTCACTGTTCAGGTTGTCACTCAACTAAGTCAATAAACATTCACAGAACCTTGTGATTTCCATGTTTTGCATGTCTCCCTGATTTATTGACTATGCAGTTGCTTGCTTCTCAATACAAGCTTCTGCACAAAAGCTTTTCACGATACCGAGCGGCTGACGGTCAGGGTTGTTATCCATTTCATTAACGAGACTAATGCGCCGAATACCTTGCGCGCAGCGCAAGGTTATGCCAAACGGCACATGAGGTCGTTTGCAGCAGCCACTCAGACCAATGTACAAACGCACAAGCAGTAGGCAGACACGGAGAATTGGCCAGGACCACTGAAACGAGAAGATCCCTGGTAACACAAACACTCATGCAAGCCCTAGCATCTTACGTTGACGCAAAAAATATTGCCTGTCGCGCATAAGTATTCACCCCCTCATCCGCCAAATCCTCATCATCAACTCGATCAAACCTCCACTTCTCAGGCAACATATTCATAAGCATCTCTGCCACCTCAATGCTCCACTTCTCCCAAAATGCCTGTATGTCCGCAGTCAAACAACACGTAACGTAAAAGCCAATGCCCGCCAGAACAATCGCAATGAAGCAAGGTGCCAGCACTGCCGGCTCGGGCCACCGCGTGACGATAAAGTACATGGCCGTACCCGCCGCGCCAGCCCAGATACCAAAATGCACAAGGAAGATAAAAAGCAGAAGAAACGTCAAGATTACGAGGACGAAGAAGCATCGGATGAGGAAGAAGAAGATATACCCTGCGATAGCACGGTTACCGACGGAGTTGAGGCGGTGCGATGCAGATCGCGACTTGGGCGTGAAGCGGTTGAGCATCGTTACACGAACGCGCATGGCGGCGAGTCTGACGGACGGAGAGCGGACAAAACTGCGGATGAGGTAGGTTATGAGAAAGACTAGGCCGAGAGAGAGACCCCATGTCCACATCTTGGGTGGTGATTCGGTGAGTTCTGCGACCTGCATGGAGAAGACGGATGTGATGAAGGACAGGGGTATGAAGAAGAATGCGAGTTCAGTGAGTTTGTTGATACCAGACGTTTGATCAATGACGAGGGATGATTGGGCGATGCCCGTGGAAGCGACCAGGAGGTTGAGCGTTTGTTCTGACCGTGATTGCAGGGCCTGGAGATCAGCCGTGAGCTCGGTCATCTCGTCCTCCAGGTCTTCGGGTAGATTGAGAACACCCTTGGACTTTCTGATATGGCCGATCCACTCACCCAGCTCCTGCAAAGTCGACCTTATCCATGCCGCATTCTGTCTTGTCATTGTGCCAGCAGCTTCAAGCAAATGAATGTGCAGGTCTGCGCCAAGATCAGCATCAATATGATCCTGCATCAGACGGAGTTCGGCTAGGAGCTGCCACATATCGTCGAATGGGAGTCGCGTGAGGATAGACGGTATCATCGAGTCGTCCTGATTGAGCGTGCTGGTGGGTATCTTGCTTATGTATCGGTACACAAGATCCATGGTAGATAGAGAGTACTTCCGCGCAAAGTCGCGATCACGCAATAACTGTTGACGATGTTTGTAAGCCTTTCGAAGTGACTCCCGATACTCTTCGTCGAATTCGGAGTCGCTGGAGTACTCTGAAGCGGTGTCGTTGCCTTTCTCATTGACAGCGATTGACTGCTCATGGTGATTCCTTCTAGCCTGTGCTCGCCGTCTCCTGGCTTCCTTCTTGTCCTTCTTCAATTGCTTCTTTGTAAAGGTTGGCGCAGGTGGATCCAGGTACGTCTCATCGGGGTCAGCAACACGCCAAAGCTCTTCATCCGTATACGACTCAAACTCCATGGCTCGAGGCATAAATGTTAGAGATGGTGTTGTCTCTTTGGTCTTGTCGTGCTGCATGGTTCGTGGTGGGTCAAAGACCAGAATGACTGCGAGTGTCAGTTACATTGCCAGTCTGCCTGGAGCATGCTTACTTGTCTTTCGACCCTCCTTGTTAACACTTGACCAATACCCCAGGCCTTCTGGAGCCATGACTCTGAGATCTCGGTTGCTCCAGTATGTTGGGTTTTGCGGTAGCACAGGATGGAACGTGCTGTAGGGGCGGTACACATTCGATGTTTTGGCCCTCGCCGATGTACCTTCAATCTCGTGGCCACTAGATGTTTTTGGAACATCAAAAGCATCCAACTTCTTCTTTTTTGCCTTTTCCTTTTCCTCTTTCCTTCTCCTTTCCTCCATCTTCTTCTCTGCACGTTTTTTCCTCTTGTCAGTCAGGAGTAGCCCATACTTGTCAAGAACAACATCTCGTTCAATTGTCCAGCGTCCATCAGAAATGCGCTTCGCAATCTCATCCTCGTAAAACCCCTTGCGCCCGAGGTAATGAAGGAGACCAAGGCGACCCCAACGAAGATGTGCCCATTTACGAGCCCTCGTTCTCCGAGACAGGTTCCATTCCGTTCGCTGACCGATCCCCGGGAGAGGGCGATGACGGAAACGCGTTTCTTGTTCGGCCCAGTTCATCCACGTTGCATTCTTCAACTTGAGACCACTGTCGCTTGCGCAGTACCCTGAGGCGATGAGATGTTCGTACCAGAATTCGGGATCTACTGAGTATAATTGACCCAGCACACCCATGACGAAGCGACTCAAATCGCTAACCATGATGACTCGCACTTGGGAGCTCTCCGGTCTCGAGTCAAGAGCCACCGCGAGATCCTTCTTTGTCGTGACGAGCTCGCTTTTCTCCACGGTCTCATTGGCAAAGTAGTCAACAATTGAAATGGCGACAGAGTCCAGCCCTTCGAAGCGCTCTCTGCGAGTAACATTAAGCCAGCGAGGATCCCACCGAGCCCGATTATCGAGATCGTTCATGTACAACTCGGACATTGTCTCTATCCAAAGCTTCAAATTAGAGAACTCCTCCTCGTCTGCACCCAGCTCCAGAACTCCTTGTCGAATGGCCTTTGCAGAGGTATCCATGTCGCGCCGACTCCCGAAAGACATTGGATGCGGTACATTAGGTCGTTTCTCGGACTCTTTGCTGGGGTCAGATGAGTCGCGTGATGCATTGAGATCATACTCAAGCGAGTTGCGCGGGACAGAGTAGTTTGGCTTCCATCGCTGCGAGGTTGGCCAGTCTAGCTCGTAACTGCTGAGCCGCTCCTCATCCGTGACGCCGCGACGCTTTCGATTGAACATGGCGGCGCGACAGGACTTTGTTAATTGCGCATCGTGATAGAGAAGGGGGAAAACTCAGCCTTGTGGCCATCGCAGGAAATTAAACAAGGGTCACTTGCATATGGAACCCCGATTGATCTTAGCCTGGTGGGGGAGATCCCTGTAGGTCATGGCATCGTAGCGATTGCTTTGCCTAACTCAGTGTATGAAATCAGATAAGTTTCGCTCTTGGGAAGTTGAGGCTGTGATGGATTGGCGAATATTAGTGTCATGGCTTGAACTTGGTAAGCGATAATTAAAGTCGGTTGATGGAAGGATCAAATGGCCAGAGTTTCGGGCAACAGTGGAGATCCCGCTCTTGTTCCACCTGCCCTGAGCTTGGCTCAACAAGACAGGTCAGGTCGGTCAACTGGGAATACATGCATTAGCCAAACATCTTGACAAAAAGGGGCCAGTATTGATATGGTACCTGCATTGCCAAATTCTCAATGCAACTCAACGGCATCAGGCCTGGCAGTGCTCCAGCGATTCTCCAACTTTTTCTGCATGCGCAGCGGTGGCTCAGCTAAAGTACCGATGTATGACAGAAGAACAGTGACATCGTAACAACTTAATCACCAATGCGTGAAACTGCATCTCTTTGCTCTCTATTCCTGGTCCCTCAATCTGTTTACCCCGTTCAATTTACCAACTTCAAAGTGTTAATACCTGCATTTTGTGCCAAGAGTCCTCCCCATTTACGTACCTTTTAAGCTTAAAACTCGAATGTCTGCTCCAGAACCCACTAAAAGGTCACCGTATCCCAACCACGACAGGGATCTCCTCAGCACGTTCAGATAATACTCTCTAATCGTGTTGGTCGTCGACATTCTCCTCTCAACCAACACTTCTGAAACATATGGATAAAGCAGGGCACTGCGTACGTAACGCAGCACAGCCGTATATATGCCCCCCTGTGCTTGATCAAGCAAAGGGACCAAGTAGGATACCTCATTGGGCTAGCCGGCTAAATGCATGGTCTGTCTACGCAAGGATGTGCAAAGTCGAACAAACAGCAAGACCAGTCTTATGAATAAGAGTAACAAAGCGTTAATACCCCTCGTCGGAGTCGTATCCTGGATGTCTTCCATACTGCTCAATTGAAAGGGTTGATGAGCGCTTACACATCCAAAGATCTAGCATCAGGTGTCCTCAAATGTTACACAAATGACACCTACGGCAACCTCTGCACAAGATCGCGCCGCACTTACTACACCATACATTCCACCAAGTAATTGCCGGCCTAGCTGGAGAAAAACGAGCTTGCTCTGGACGCAGGATGGCACCTTTACGTATCCCGTTCTGGTTTCAGCACCTCCAACTTCATGCTACCCCTCTGGCTGGGAGAGCGGCGAGGCTGATTCTCTGTTCACCTTTAGTCCAGCTGTCTGTCCTTCTGGCTGGGATTATTGGAAAATGTCTCGTTCTGGTGACTCTCCAGCAGTCTCGACAGCATACTGTTGCGAAAGGTTCCGCCCCCGAGCATCCTACACCTCCGAGAGCAAAGAGACCAATAGAACCATTTAGCGGATTCACCTTCAATCCTTTTGATCGAGGTGGTTACGTCGCCAAAGACTTCTTTACCTGCGGGTGTGGACGATGGGCCCAGACGACGACAAGCATGTCCCAAGGCGATGGCACAGCGACTACAACACTGTCGGGCTTATCCGGTTACCAAGATGCTAGCGCGTTGGATGGCACTTTCATGGTTCACCAAGCCTGGGCAATATCCTGGGTCTCGTCTGAGGGGTCTGATATGACGCCAATGCCACTTACTTTGACTGATGGTGAGAGGATGTCGCATTGGAAACCAGGCGAGACACTTCCCGAAGACAGCCGCCCAACTGAGTATTTTGACCATAGCCAGGGGTATATCAGTACCTCAGCCGTGTGGTTTCTGATGATCGGGCTCCCAATTATCGTGTTTCTGATGATTTTCGGTTGCTGCTGGGTGTTTATCAGGCGGAAGATTAGAGAAAGGAGAGCCAGGCGTGCAATGAGAGACTCATCCTTATCTCGAACTGGTGAAGGACGCTCGTCTCTCACACTAGTCTCGTGAGCGCCTGGAAACAGAACGAGACAGCAATGCATATACGGGATAGAGAGCAGAAGAATGCTAACGCCGATTAAGAAGTCAGTCATGTAGTCGCATGAAGTGTGTAGGAGACGTAAATAATATTGTGTATAAATGAATCTATGGACTAAGTGCAAAAGAACTTAATGATTCTATGCGATGCTATCATGGAAGGTTCTTAGTATTGACCTCACCGGTAGTCGAAGGCTTGCCCACTTGTGTTGTACCCTCAGCTACTGGCCACATTCGGCGGCCGTCAGACTTGTCATTCGCAATCCACTCCTTCTTCTCTCCCATATGCGTCACATTCATCACCGGCGGTATCAGTGACTCAGACCCCTTTGGTAGGGCTTTGAGCCGCACAGTCGAAGTATCATAAGCATACAAGCTCAAGAGAAGACAGCCACCATTCTCAGGAGGATCAAGAACATACGCGCCTCCATAGCTGCTTTGCCGATCCTCCACATCGTTTGGGCACGAATAAGCAGCAGTCCAGCCATCCAAACACAGATCATGGTTCCAGTCATCTTCGGCGAAGGAGAACGGCTCTTTGTCTCCGCAGCCGCTCTGATCCGGCGCCCATTTGGCCGACGCGATAACTGTGTAGCCGTCTTCTTCAAGGGCCATGTTCTGGCCAAATGTGTTGCCAGGGTCGAGCGTGTAGCTGGAGTCGCAGAATGATCCTATAACCTGCCGCGCTTCGTTGAGGGTGAACTCCACATAGTCTGAGTTACCTTCGAAGCAGTACGCTTCAGCTTCGGTGATGGCCGTGTTGGTTGGGAACGATGTCGTTTCCGATGGCTCGGTGGATGTTGACTTTGACTCCCCGACCGTCGTCGTAGCTTTCGGATACCACGTGGTGACAAAGGAGACGCCTTTGATAGTGACAGAAATAGTATTGCCGACATGAGAAGGCACAATAATAGCTGAAGTCCCGAGCATCTTGGTCTTGGTGACTGACTTGACATCAGGAATTGGGTATGCAGTTCTGTCAACGGTGGCATATCCATCGTTAACAGGGTACGGCGTTGAACTGACAATCACACTTGCTGAAAATGTTGTCTTGTAAGTCGAGCCCCAGTTTCCAACACCGTTGTAGTCATCGCCAAGGTCATCATCATAGTCGAGGGTGGTGAGGGGACAAGAGGCATCGGTGGTCGTTGCTGTCGCTGTGAGGAAACAACCAGTGATGATTTCAGTAGAAGTTGTTGTGCATGAGGAAGATTCGCAGGATACCCAGTAGTCGGTTACTTGAGAAGTTGTGCAGTCGCAGCCGAGATATGTGTTGCAGACGGTGGCACAGGGCTTTGTCGTGCAGACTTGATGACACTCGGTGTTTGTCTCTGTAGCGCAGTCCTCATCGTCATCATCATCGTCATCATCATCATCATCATCGTCGTCGTCATCGTTTTCATCATCATTGTTCTTCTCACATCCAGGTCCAACACAGTTTCCTCCTGGCCCAGGACATCCTCCGCCGATGCATCCAATCGAGCCACCACCGCTTCCTCCACCACCTCCACCTGGGGTGCAACCGAACAGACATGGCTTACCGCAACCAGACTTGCAGATAGGCCCTGGAGGTCCAGCGGTGATGATGACACCTGGAGCGATGCCTGGTGGAGGTCCAATATCCACATCATCAGTCGGAAGAGGCCCAGGCTTGTAGGTGTAGGTAATTCCGTGGGTTGGTTCGGTTAACGTAACCGGAGATGGAATAACACTGCCGCGTACAGGCACAGACTTGGACGTGGACTCTGTCAGTATCACGTTGGACACGTCAATCTCCGAGGTCGTGAGTGGCGGCAGTGTGATCTTGACAGTGATAGTTGTTGTTCCGTACTTGGTAACACCGCTGGTAGTCTCCGGCCATGTCTCTTTGAACGTCTCAGTGATGACGGGGAAATTGATCGTCGTCTTGGATGAGAGTGGCCAAGGTGGGAGGATGAGGGTGCAAGGTGGTTGACAACCTGCTGTAGGGTTCTTGGAGTCCCAGATACTGGGATCAATGTAGACAACGCCTTTGTCACCGTCGTTGCCTCCACCATTGTCCCCATCTCCGTCTCCATCACTATCACCGCTGTCACCTCCTCCGCCGTTACCTCCATCATTGCCTCCATCGTCACCGCCGCCATCACCACCACCACCTCCTCCTCCACCAGTACCGGGCTCAACGGGAATAGGTTCACCAGGATTATCCGGTAGCTTCGGCACCCAGTCGTGATTATTGAGGTACGCATTAACCGCGCCCCCATCAAAGACAACAAGATAGTCAGCCTTCCTATCCCCATTGATGTCCGCGTAATGAACAGGGCCTTGAGGACTAACACCTGCTGCGATAGTCCCCATGTCATTCCACTTGCGTCCCTCACCAATCGGAATCTTGCCATTGTTGCGATACCCTCGAGCAGCGCCGCCGTCATACTGAACGATGTAGTCTGCCTTGCCATCTCCTGTGAGATCCGCAAACTGGACCTTGCTTCCAGGCTCGCCGACACCAGTGGCTACAACGATGCCCTCTTTCCAGATGCGGCCACCATTCCTGGGTGGTATGTTCTTGTTGTTCTGCCAGTACTTGACTGCTCCGCCATCGTAGAGGATGAGGAAGTCTGCGTATCCGTCGCCATCAAGGTCTGCAAACCGGACCTTACTCCCTGGCTCACCGACACCTGGAGAAATAGTAATACCATCTTGCCAGATGCGCCTATCACCAGGGTCAGGCAGGTTGCCGTTGTTGAGATACGCCTTGACAGCGCCTCCGCCGTATATGATCAAGTAGTCAGCGCGCTTGTCACCGTTGACATCGATAAACTCGATACGTGAGTCAGAGAGGTCCTCGTCGAAGCCCGGCGCGATCTCGCCGATTGCTTCCCACTTATTACCGCCCTTGTTGATCCAAGCCCGAGCTCGTCCTCTAGAATCGACGGAGATCAAGTCGTCTCTTCCTTCACCCGTCAAGTCGGCGAAGCGGATGCTCTGACCTTTGGTTCCGGTGATACCAAGGTTCTTCCACATGCGGATACTTCCATCATCTGCAACAGCAAGGAAGTCGGCCAAGCCATCGCCGTCCATGTCGGCAAAGCGAATCATATCGCCTGTGACACCCTCTATGCCAGGGGCAATTGTGCCCAAGTCATCCCAGTTACGGCCGCCTTCTTTCAGGGTGTTGCGGAACGCTTTTACAGCGCCGCCTTGATAAATGACAAGATAATCTACGCCGAGTTAGTATATCAGTACACCTACCAGAGCACTCAAAACTCACCAGCCTTTCCATCGCCATCAATATCTCGGATACTGGTAGAGTCTTGTGGTATACCAGCTGGTCCTGGGGCGATAGTGGCTTCAGTCTCCCAGTTCTTCTTGCTGCTGTCTTTGCCATTGTTGTGCGTGTTACGCGCCCACTTAACAGCGCCACCCCCATACACGATAACATAGTCGGCATATCCGTCGCCATCAATGTCCTCAAACCGAACTTTGTCTTGAGACGCAAGGCCGGTTGCCCATTTGGAATCGAGGGACTCGAACTTCTTTCCGTTGTCCACGTTCTTCCAGACCTTTGCAGCGCCATCTTCATATAGAGCGATGAGATCTGCCTTGCCATCGTTGTCCACATCGGCGAGACGAATCATGTCGCCATTGACAGACTTCCAGTCTGGGTTGATATAACCGATACTCTTCCAGTCATTGGGCTTGCCTCCATTGATCCAGGCTCGCATCTTACCATCCTTATCAGCAAGGACGTAATCAGCGATGCCATCGCCGTTCAGATCAGCCAAAATGACCTTTTCGCGTGAGGAGTTCTCAGCAGAACCTCTGATGGTTCCGACAGCCTCCCAGGTCCGGAAGCCTTCAAAGACAGTTCCTTGTTTCTTCCAGATCTTACCAACGATTTCTTCTTGAGCGCCTCCTGCTCCTCCACCGACACCGAGACCAACGCCAGGAAGGCCAGCAGCATCTATCTTGGTGGGTGCTTTCAACCAACCTCGTTTGTCAGCCTCGAGGATTGCTTTCAGCCAAGCGTCGGCCATCTTCTCGTAGCCACTGTCGTTTGGGTGCTTCTCGTCCGAAAGATCACCTGCATTGATGTCTATTGGGACTTGGAGGATATGCTTTCCAGCCTTTTGTCTCTCCTCAATGATGGAAATGACTTGAGGGTTGAAGCGATCAGTGTTCTTTTGCATTCTGGGGTTATTTGCCCATATTACAGGAGCAACAAGAACCGTGGTATCTGGAGCATTCTGGAAAAGCCCATCAATAATGGACGCCAGCATATTAGGAGAGCCCTCCAGGTCAACCTCTAGGTCCATATTGTTTGTGCCGGCATGTACAAGAACAACATTGGGGCGTGCTGCGATGGACAGCTTCCAGTAGGTATTGATCTGCGCAAGGACCTTTCCACTATGGCCTTCGTGGTCATTGTCTGCCATGCCAGTCGGAGGGTGCTTCAAGCTACCGACCATGTCTACTGAGGTACCGCGACCTATGAGTTTCTCACGGAGACGGTTCCTGTAGCCTTTTTGGTCTTTTGAGCCGTTGCCTTTGGTGATTGAGTCTCCGAGGGGCAGTATGCGAAGACTAGGAAGTGCTGAAGCAAGCGGTGATATGAGTGCTACGAGCACCACCATCATCATGATGGCGCCCTGAAGCGTGAATGGCGACATAAGGAGTGTTGTTGTTGGTAAGTTAGGTAGAGATATATTACTGAGGTTTTTGATAAGAATAGAATGACGATGCCATTTGTGATAAACATAAGTGGCTTTGTCCCTTTCTTCTTATAAGTCGATCCTCATAACGGGGAGAAACATATCTATCTATCAGTCTCTACATCAAAGGTACCGCGGCCCCCAACTATCATTGACTTCGCCTCGGAGGCATCTTTTTGCTTCATTAGTGCTCTTGGTGAACAATTGTTGGTTCCAGGGTGTTTGGCAAACCACTAATAAAAAGGCGCAGGAGAAATGAGACGGAGGTTTCTTCTTTTGGTTCTAAAATTGTCGATCGTGAGTCATGTTTAGTCCTTGATTGGATCCTACTGTTGTCGTGAGCAAGTGTGCCTTGGTGGTCAAGTCGGCTGCGTCTTGTGTTGGTTGAGTATGGCATCCACCACACGACTTAGAGTTTGAAGGTTAGGTCTGTTGGTTCTGAAATACCTCAGAATATCCATGCGAGAGGATCCTACGGCGAAACTATTCGGAAATTGTGATCATTCAAGGATATGATGGAGTTGCCCCAGTCAGCAATGCTCACAAGACTTAGGCGCTTTGATGACTATGGAGGATCAGCTTCGTTGAACCAACATGGAGTAACATTCAACTCCAATAATTTCGAAACTAGGGCCATGGCACGACAAAGATTGCTTCAATGACTGTGGACTCGGCAAGATTTGACTGCTCTGGTATGCTTTTGCTGAGAACGGCCTTCAATACTCATGCTTTCCCTTCAGTGACTCGTTGCTCCGTTTACAGTCAAATAGTGACTTGATCGACTGAAGAAGGAGAGCGCTTGTGGCAGCGAATGATGCCATTGAAGCTGACCCCTTCCGCGCGGTAGACCGCGGTAAACGACGCAGGCATTGGGGGCCGAGACATGGATAGGCCAGGGCAGGGAACAAAAATAAGAAGTGGCTGCAGTTGGATCATGCAGGAACCAATTCCCATTGTAAGAGCCATGCCGTGCTTCTCTGATTGGAGGGTAACCAAAGAGTCTGCCTTGTTACGACATGATGATATGATGCTGTTGGCTCTATTCCCAAGGCGACATACCTCCGATGCTGTTGGTTTAAGCTTACAAGATAATGAATCCTCGAGTGTAACCCCACTGACCCGAAATAAACTGCCGACGTTGTATATGAAACGCCTGGGTCCGTGATGCGGCCCGGCTCCCTTGTTACAGCCACCAATCACAGCACCACTTGAAGCGCCGATGAAGATCTCAAGATCAGAACCAACAACACGCCCACTCTATCTCTGATCCTTCCTGGGAGTGGCAGAAAAAGCCTCATGTCCTGATTTTGGCAAGGTTCAACCAACAATGCAAGGCGCAGTAGGATCAATGAAACAGTACGACCAACAGCCCCCATCCCATCTGTTCCGGCAATTACACGAGCTCGGCCCTGGCACCAAGAGTCCTTCTGAACTCAAGGTAGTCTTGCAAAGCGGCTTGGTCTCTCGGGTTAATATTTAGTGTTAATCTTCGTGCTAGACTATAACTATGTATTCATTGCCAGTCCAGACAGCTATCAGAATTATCCTATGTCATCTCCATTATTACAATTTTGCTGAATGCTCATGAAACTGTCTACAATGTATACCAAACGTAGTATTTCGCGGAAGGTCACCTTGAGTTCACTCTCCCTCCTCCTTTTCTCACTCTTTCTCCTCCGTTTCTCTTTTGTCCCGTCTTTCCGATTATCCTCTTCAGATCCTGGTAGAGTTGATCATGACTTTCACTACGCCCCTGCCCCTGCTCACGTCTCCAAACGGGAAGACAACCCACCCACGGATCCTTATGAGATAGCTCTGAAAAAGGGTGAAGCACTCTATTGTGATATGAAGGCGACTCAAGCAGCACTTCAGTCCAAGAACGGAAAGTCTGCAGAGTCGCCTTCATATCTCCAAAAACATGGCTTAGAGGACTATGAAGGCTGGGAAAAGCAAGCGAACCAAAATCCAACCTTTGGAGATCGTTTGAATGAGGCGTTAAAGGGTATCGGAGCTCCTACCAACCTGTACCACTACAATTGGGTGAATGTTGGAGGGGGTGATTGGTACTCTGACCCCGCCGGCTTTCTCGATGGTACTCTAGACCTAGATGAAGTTGAAGTGAAAGCAGTCGCAGTAGGTCAAGTGTGCAACTTGATGCAGAAGAGCATTACAACGTCAAGAGGCAATTGTTACTGACACTGAATAGGCCACTGGGGCAAACTTTGCGAGCTCCTTTTCGCTGAACCCAGGCGTCATCATTGCCGACCACAACGTCGGGGTTAAATATGCCGCGGGACAATCATCTCCAATAGACAAAGAGATAACAGCTCTCACCCATATACAACAGGTAAGAATTCGGTCCCTATGCTGTGAGTTTATTAACTTTGGATACCAGTGGAGCGATGCTGCTTGGATGCAGTGGGTAAGAAACGAAAAATTCAATATATTCGGATGCTATTCTGACTTGAACGATAGGACAGAGTCTGCTCTGAATCGGGCGGAGATGTCGAAGATCTAAAGTACATCATCCGTGCCCAGATTGTGAACCACGCCACTCTCAAGATCGTATTCCAGGCCATTCTCAACAAATATGAGAGAGACCACAAGAAGAAGTCCTTGGGCCCGTGGAAGAAAAGAATAGCCATCACCCATCAAAAAGATCCCAAGGAACTTTACGCCATCCTGGGTAGCCCCAACGGCTCAGGAGCAGCCTTCATGCTGATTAACCACAAAAACAGACTTGGAGGGGCAAGAGTCATTAATAAAGTCGATGTATTTGTTCCTGAAGGGAATTTTGAGGTTAAGGGTACTGAGGTCGGTCGTGAACAAGAGGAATGGCATGTTATGCTTCTGTTTCATATCGTTGACGCTTCTCGAGGTTGATGCACACATCTCCTTGAGGAACTACAACCCAAGAGAGAGAGTCTTTGGGATATTATGTCGCCTGAACAAATATGCTGCTCACAATTTGAAATAGAATCTCAGGACAGATCAGTTTACTTAAATCACAGCGTATCGTGTTCCGGATTCAGGAATAGAATGCACATCGATTCAATCAGGATATCGCGTTTTTGGTGTCCTGGGCCTGAACCGACTTTCTAAAGATCATAAAGTCTACTATTATTGAACAAATTTTGGGTTATAATCAGCTGTTGGGTCGTTTTATCCATGTACACAGCTTGATACTGAATAGCCAGCCTTTCTTGCTCTGCTCACGATGCCTGTCGCTCTTCAGCCTCGCGTTTCTTCCTTGCCCGAATATTGGATTTCACACTTGCAACCTCATCAGGAGGAAGAATGCTCTCCCAAGCGAAGAAATAAAAGGCATCATAGGGCAAGCGTCTTTGGCCTTCGAGTATCGAGGAGTGCAGACCCAAATGATGCATCCTCCACGCATCCCAGATTGCGAGGCCGAAGGGGCGGAATGAGTCGAATTTGATGCCTTCAAGGGGAGATGCGCTGGTAGGGTGAGAGGGGGGGTTGGTCAAGCAATCGAAGATTGACATTCCAGGGGCGTCTCCATCCAATGCCACTGGGGTCCGACCCCAAAGCCGATCTTCAGTAAACTTGCTCCGCTTGATGGGGCTGCCATCATCCCGGTATCCCGCGATCTCCATGTATCGTTCGCCTCGAATGGGCAAAGCTGTAGTCCATCTCTCACAACGAGGAGGACGTGGCAGTCGGTAGAACAAATCTTGCTTCGCCTCCTTCAGGGTTACCAGATATCCCATGACAGACCTGACTTCTTCGGGTGACAGAGGGTATGGGCTTCCAAGGTTGTGACGGTCATCGCCGGGATTCATATCTTTCAGTCCCTCGATGTCTTGATCCGACCACTCTAGACAATCTATCTGGTGATGCATTTCACCCATGAGCTGAATATACCATAGAGCACGCACAACTCGCATCTCTTCTACCCACGTAGGCTGACCTACATCAACCACACTCACAGGTTCTCCGGTAAAGACTTGATCCCAGGCTTCAATATATTCACCACTTGGTCCTCGCCTATGATGACGATCATACCGGTCTTCGGGGTTGGTAAGGTGCAGAGGTCTGAAGCTAGGATCTTTCAAACGGTCAAGGAACGAGGTCAAGCATGCTTGCGAAAGGGCAGATATTTGGTTAGTGGTTGCGACAACCGATCGGAGAACGTCGACAGATGGCATCGCAGTTGACAAGCATCCAGGGCTCAGCTTTTCATCTGGGGATGGTCTTGGAGGGGCTTCCATGTTGCTGCCCTTCCACTTGCGCCCGACTTTGCGTAAGAACCGGCCCTGGAATTCATTCAGGCTCTCAAAAGGAACTGCTCTAGTGCGCACGAGTATGACAGCGCGTGTCAGCTCTGCAATCTCTGGCGGTATTACTGCATTGGGACCTGAGAGGATACATTCGACGATGGTGATGGCATGGTCGTTGAAGAGACGCCAGACGTGAGGGGATGCCGTCATCAGATCCCAGAGAATGTCGAGCCCTGGAAGGCGTGTTACGATGGGAATTAAAATCTCTGGGGGCAATGCCTCCAAAGATGCTGCTTGTTGAGAACTTGAAGTAGACATGTTGTTGTAAGACAATTGCCAAATTGGCTCCTCAGAAAAGAGACAAGAAATGTTTGAATGAGTGATGCATAGCCTAAGTATCTAGCAGGGAGGTGGGCGCTTAAAACAAACAGCACCTCATGCATCCTTCGAAACGTCCATTGACAGTGGCTAACAATTTTATCCCTGCAAGTTGTTGGCTGCACTCACTCAACAGCCCTAGAGGTCGGGTTGTACTCGGGCTGGGGGCGCTGGGGCGCTGATCATGGCCTATTTATGCGGGCGTCCACACCTATTCACGGCGGTGCATGGTCAAGGTCTCCACTAAGGTACCTCACAGTGGAGGTATTAGGGGGAAATAAGTGGCCAAAGGCATTGCCCGCACTCGATCCAGCGTCTAAAGGTTCGCGGGGGACAGTCCAACGGATGAGCAAATTAAATTACTAACTTAGGTAAGGAGTCAATTGAGAATTATATGTAAGTATTTAGGGAAGCGCCACAGTACATCCCTGTATGAAGACCTCATAGAGGTACGAAGAAACGACAAACATCCAGTCCATCATCCAACCAAAACTCATCAAGCCCTATAGATCATACCACTCTTAATAACCCCCCCAAAGCCACCAGGCCATTGCTCTCCCTAGTAATAGATAGGATTCTTGGGATCAGTGAGATCAAAGATGACAACGCTGTGCGGTCGCGCACCCCCACGAGTCCTGGTAAAGATCTTCTCAAAGTCAATGGTGCGGTTGAAGCTAAGTGATCCATCATCGTTGATGTCAATCCAGTGGCCCTTATAATCAGCAGGAGTGTTGACGATAGAGATCTACAAACATTAGTACAAACCCTCCAAGGAACACAGAAATGGCAACTTACAGCTCCACCTTGAACAAAGTATCCAGTAACGAGGAGGTTCTTCTTGTCAGGAGAGATCTTGACATAGTGAGGTCCAATGATGGGCTGCTCCTCATCAGGGTCGTCAAGACGCTTGACGTTATCGAGGTCAGAGATGTCAAGAGCGGCGATGTGGTTGCCGAGTGTGATGGTGAAGTAGGCGAACTTTCCGTCGTCGGTGATGTCAGAGTAGATGGCGAGAGATTCTTTGGCTTTGTCGCCGAGATCGTAGAGGAGTTCGGCGACACCCTGGTTGCCCTTGGAGTCTTTGCGGAAGGGGTAGATGATCCAGACTTGGCCAGGTCCGACAGCACTAGACACGTCAATTAGTCTCTGGTGAAGAGAGTTGGACGCTGAGGAACTTACGTAGCCAGAGCTGCACTCTCCTTGTTACCGGGAATGAACTTGACATCTTGAATACCTTGGCCCTGTGACTGTCAGCTGTGTTCCCGTCTTGACTCGGGCAACTCACGTTAGGAATAGTAATAGTAGAGATAATCTTGCGAGACTTGAGATCCCAAAGGCGCAGTGTATCAGCCTTCTTAATACCAAGAGTCGGCTTCAGAATCGTAATAGGAACAACAAAGTCAGAAGTAAGAATAATGTTCTTGTCAAAGTCCACGCTCAATCCATGAGGAGAGAACTGCTCTCCAAGAATGTTGAGTGTACCCTCAACGTCCTCAGGCCACTCATGGATGATGTTACCATTGGCATCAGTCTCGATCAATCGACCGGGAGATGTACCGACAGCACTACCCATGTAAGTAATGAAGAAACCACCATCGGGCTTGGCGCGGATCTCATCGACGATGGAACCGAGAATACCACGGTTGCTGTGGTCGAACTTGGGATGGTATGGGTCCGAAGTGTCGAAGTAGAAAGCAGTGTCTTGAGTCTTGAGAAGAGATAGAAGACCGCCTCCAACGAGGGTCTTGCCATCAAGCGAGCTGCCTAGATGGTGTGGTGAGTTACCACTAGTGTTGACATCAGTGATGTCGATAATCTCCCCAAAGGTATCCTAGCCTGTTAGCATACTTCTCACCATAGACTCAGCGATCTTACATCGTCAAGACTAGCAGTGACCAAGAAATCAGCATGCTTGTTATCACCAGCCCCAGTCCAAAAGTATCCAATCTTCTTGGGCTTGATGTTGGAGACCTTAAAAGGGGGGCTGTCCAACGGAGGAGTAGGGAGTTGGAGAATAGGCAGGGGAGGAGCGTTATCAGCAAGAGGCTCAGTTACTCCTGGGATCTTGGGGATCAGAGGAGGAAGACTGAGGCCTCTTTTGTCGATGTTGGCGGGTGATGCTGAGACTTGAGAGGCCAGGGCACCTAAGAGGGCCGTGATGGAGATGAGGGAGGGCATTGTGGAGGAAGCTCGATTAATGTTGGGAAGTGAGCAAGTTGATGGTGTGAGCTGATGATGAGAAAGTTTGAGGGAGTTTACAAGGTGTTATATACCCGTATGCTCTCTCCTTCGGAACTCTTTCTGGGACTCCTCTATTTCCTTCACATATCTCCTGATTCCAGCTGTCTGTCTCCCTCATCGACATCACTCTCGAAAATTGTATCATCAAGCCTCACAAAGACACAATCGAACCTCATGATGAGTTTTCTTCTGCCACGGCTATCACAATTTCCTTCTCAGGACGAATTGCTCCTCAGCCTTGACTGCTCTTGTCTAGCTTGGTTGATGTGCTGGCAAGGAGGATACACAAACGCAGAGCGGAAGTGAACTATCCGATGACTATAGGACCGATCTGCACAAGTCTAACCAAAATACATTGTGCCTTGCCCTCGGAGGAGAATGACTGAATTACCGACCTCCCGATCGTCCGTGGGATGTCAGTGGTGGGTTGTCGGTGATGCCCCTGATGGTTGTCAATCTGGCAGCGCAACGTCACTCATTTACCCAGTTGGGAGCATTGCATTCTCTCATGGTTACCTTGAGCTGAGACTTGCATGGACTAAGGTGCTCGATCACACCTCGCTTGGACTGTTCGAGTGCTCGACCATGGTTACGACTGAGTGTCTGTTGTTTTGGTCGGAGTCTAGCTACTCCTAGCACGGGGGTCACAGGTGGGATTGCGCAGCAAACAGCATCACAAGAACAACTCCGGGCACGACCCAACTCTCGCTCTGCAGCTTACAAGCGACTTTGGTTTGAAGATGCCAATATTTCACATCTCATTGCACCTAATACTCTTAAGCTTACCCAGTATAAGGTTGCTACACTGTTTCATTCCTCATATCCGGGACATTTGGATCAACAGCTCTAAAGAATGGTATCAGTATCGCGTGGTATTAACCATTATAACTAAGACAGCCTTGCACACACAATACCATAGTGCGGAATCACTCCACAAGGCAATGAACATCAGCCTTGGCCCAGTAGCTCGGGAGCGCTGAACTACCCCTGACACGAATCCCCGGCAGTTGGAGATGCCGGTGGGGGTAATATACTAACCATTTCCCAAAATCTCCTTTGGGAAATAACTTATACGTTTGTTCTTTCGCTAGGCCGGATCTGTGGGAGATCTTCAGAGTGCTTTGACTGTCTGGGAAGACGTCTTGTTAGTCTGGATTGCGAGTATAATCCTTGCAAGGCTGCGAGGGCATCCACGCCGAGGGGCCGTTGGTTTCGCGGCGAGCCATTCCGAGCTGCGATACCCAGGTACTACAGAAAAAACAAGGTGCCAAATTATCTTGTCTTTCTGCGTATCTTCAGAAAATAATTCACTGCCAAGATATACGAGCTTCTGCGAAGTGACTGCGATAAGGTACTCAGGAACATGCCGAAACCCGGCAAATGCAACACTATCAATTACCATAAATGTATGCTTATAGCGTGGGGCCCTGGCTCGTCCAAACCCACGTTGAGCCGCACTAAAACAAGGCGGATCGATGGCGTTAAATCCACTAATTATGTCGTCAACCCCAGATCTACATTAATCCTGGTCCACCATCGCGCTTATATCCGTCTTGGCAAGCGGAGTGTCGATCATCAATGGCGCTTGGCTGTGATGGGTGCGTGCGGTAAAGTGTTCCACTGAACAAAGATCTAGGCATTGAATTGACCTGAATGCAACTGAATAGTTGAGGGAGAATATTCTTGTAGAGTTAATTAATTATAATAATTCTGAGATCTGATGATCTGATGATCTATTGAGATGGGTCTCAAAATGAATAATTACAGTTATATGAGAGCCATGTGGTTTGAGTTTTCAAATGGTTGTGTTCAGGGTAAGCAAACGCCATCCACACCCAGAATTCGTACAGCAATTTCCTTGATAGCTTCATGCAGCCATGCCGATCATTGTTTCTTTGAGACAGCGCGACTTCTCGCAGGGTCACTTGTGTAAGTGTCTAGGGTGTGATTGCCATTCAGCTACGCCTCTCGCAATTTCCCAGTTTGATGGATGTGTCTGTATGCATGATGTCGTGATGAAGTTCGTGGTGTTGAGGGTATAAGACGTCGCCAGTGAGACAGAAGTCCTCATCTTTTCACCCTCTTCATTCATCCTCTCACCACTCCCATCTCTCAGCTTGTTCATCTTTGGGTCCTTGTTTATCGCTACCATGAAGGGCGCATCGCTCTTCTCTTCTGCCCTGGCTCTATGCCTTGGATCAAGCATCGTTGCTGCAGCTCCAAAGGACACTCAACAACCTGGCTTCGACAAAGGCCAACCTTATGATGGAAAGGGCAAAGGCGCTGTTCTTCTAGGTAATATGCAAATACCCGATGCTCCCTTACTCTTATCGCATACTTACACAGTTACTAGGCGGCACAAACAAGGAGCTTGACCTCCAGAACCCAGATAACCTCGGACAGCAACCCACTGACAACGGCGTTGTTCCCAATCTCAAATGGAGTTTCTCCGACTCCAAGACTCGTCTCTTGAAGGGCGGTTGGGTTCGTGAACAGGTCATCCAAGATTTACCTTCTAGCCATGACATCTCTGGTGCTCAGCAGCATCTCGTCAAGGGCGCCATCCGAGAACTTCACTGGCATAAAGTCGTAAGTCTCCCGCTTCCATGCCAATCACCAAATAATAACTTAGCAGGCTGAATGGGGCATTGTGTACAACGGCTCCGTCCTAATCTCCGCCGTTGATGAATTCGGGCGATATCAGGAAGAAGTCCTCAACTACGGTGACATTTGGTACTTCCCCAAGGGCGCAGCCCACACCGTCCAAGGTCTCGCCGATGAGAACGAGTATCTCCTAGTCTTTGACGAAGCCGACTTTGACAAGATCGGGTAAGTCACCTCTACACCCATCCCACAACACCCATCCCACAACACCCATCCCACAACACCACTAACACAGGCCCAGCACCACCTTCATGGTCGACGACTGGATCAACCACACCCCCAAGTCCATCCTCGCCAAGAACTTCGGCGTCAACGCCTCCGTCTTCGAAAACGTCACGGCCCCCAACCCCTACATCCTCCCCGGCACGCCCACAAAGCACAACGTGACCGACGGGCCGGCCGGTAAACTCTCAGGAAACAGCTCCTTCGTGTACCGCACGTTCCAGCACGATCCTGAAAAGATTGGCGGCACGGGTGGTAAGTTCTGGAAGATCGACTCGACGAATTTCCCAGCTTCAAAGACTCTTGCTGCGACGTTTGTGACGCTCAAGCCAGGTGGTCTGAGGGAGTTGCATTGGCATCCTAATGCGGAGGAGTGGTTGTACTTTCATCAGGGTACGGCGAGGGCGACGGTGTTTATTGGGAATGCGGCGGCGAGGACTTTTGACTTTTCGGCGGGTGATACTGCTGCGTTTCCTGATAACTCTGGGTAAGTTTCTCGTTCGTGTGTGTGTGAATATGATGCTAATGCTGGGTAGGCACTATATTGAGAATACTTCGGAAGATGAGGATCTTATCTGGATTGAGGTCTATAAGTCTGACCGTGTTGCTGATATCTCATTGACTCAGTGGCTTGCTTTGACTCCTCCTGATGTTGTCGCTCAGACTCTGAATGTGTCGATTAGCTTCGTTGAGAGCTTGAAGAAGGAGAAGCAAGTTCTGATTGAGTGATGGCAGAGAACCCCAATGGCTCTGGCGGTCTCACGACGAGTTGTGATGATGGTTTCATTGTAAACTTTGTTATGTATCTACATAATATACGTTCTATCTTCGGGTTACATGTTTGTTGTAGTGACCCCTTCAATATAATTATCATGCCGACGTCAAGCTCAACACCCACGCGATGATCAAGATGACTCCCGCTCATTAACAGCCCTTCCACAAGGTCCATTACTATAAGTCCACTCTACACTAACACCACTATCAGTGTGATAAGTCAACCAGTTAATCTGCGCCGAACAAACATTATCACTAGGCGTCAAGTACAATCAGCACGATGCACCACCTGCACTTGACCGACTCATTACGCAGTTCTGCTTCTTCTGATACTCAACACAGCGCGCATAAGCGCTAGTCAAACCAGAGATGGAAATCGGTCTGTTGTCGGTCCAGGCGTTATAGTCGGCGATTCACTTACCGCCGTTGGCCGTGCTGGCGAGATTATTGGAGGAACAGGCAGCGTAGAAGGGATCAGCTGGAAGGATGGATTCAACGGTTATTAGGCATATTAGCATGACTACTGCAGAGTAAGACCTTGTACCCACCGGTCTCGGGGATTGTCTGAGTACGTGTCCTCGGAGCAAGGTTGACCCTCAACGCAGTCAAAGTCTCCGTCTCAGTCTCCGTGACCAGCGGCCCATATTCCGTTACCGTGATGATAAAAATGCTAGAAGTCTTCTTCATGACAGACTTGGGCTTGAGAGCAATCCTCGCCCCCTTGACCGTGGTGGTCATAGTCTTGGTCGTGGTACGTCTGTTCTCGATAAGCACTGGGAGAGAAGGAGTTGAGTCTCAGCCTTACGAACGGAGTTCACCACTGCGGACTTTGGTGGAGTCGGGATTCAACCAACATTCTTCGGCGACTTTGCACGACCTGTCGAGTATGAATTAGTCAGTGAAAATGAACCGTAGAAATAAAAGATTTGTAATGGGGACTGACGCAGCTTCAATTGAGACTGGGGAGGGTTCGAAATGTTGATATAAGAAGCACCACATAACCCAACAAGAGATGATGATCAAGACTCAGAGCTTTTCCTTCTGCTACCAATTCAACACATTCCCTCGATAATTTCAGCACATCTTTTGATCTCAAAATGCCTCCTCTCAGACAGCCCAAAGTCGAGCCTTTACCGCCTGGTATCGACCTCACCAACAAAACAGCCATCGTCACAGGCGCAACAGCGGGTATTGGTCTCGAACTCTCTCGCCAACTCCTCAATCTCAATCTATCGAATTTGATACTCGCAGTGAGAAATATCTCCAAGGGCGAAGAAGTACGAACGACGCTTTCGGCTATCAATCCCAAAGCTGTCGTCCAAGTGATGAAGCTCGACATGACGGACTACGCTAGTGTGAAGGCTTTCGCTAAGACGTTTACGAGCAACCATGGGAAACTCCATTTACTGATGTTGAACGCTGGTATAAGTGACATTAACTTTGAACTTGCACCTACTGGGCATGAAAAGAACTTTCAGGTTAATTACCTGTCTAATGTTCTCTTGATTCTGCTTCTTCTGCCTACTCTTGCACATACCGCCGAGCTTGAGGGAGCACCTACACGCATTACATGGACAGGAAGTCGCATGCATTTACAAACAAGTCTCGCTAGCAAAGTCCCCCTCAAGAAAAACGAAAGAATATTTGAACACTTCGACACACCAGGTGTCGTCCCCCCTCTCACCCGCTACGGCGACACAAAGCTTCTCGTTCTTCTCTTCCAACACGAACTCGCGAATCGCTATCCTCCAAAGAAAGTTATCATCAACCACTTCTGCCCTGGTATGGTTGACACATCTCTGACAGATATTCTCCCTGTGTATATCCGCCTTCCAGCGCTGCTGCTGAAAGCTCTGCGTGCGAGATCGGTCGACAAGGCGGGTTGGATCGGATTGCATGCTGCGCTTGTAGTGGGTGAAGAAACGCATGGAAAGCTGTTGGGGGATAAAGAGGTTGCGGATTTGGGTGATTTTGTACCGTCGGAGGAGGGAATGAGGATAAGGAAGTTGTTGTGGGAGGAGACTGTTGAGGAGATGAGAGGGTTGACACAAGTGCCTTCGTGGATGGAATGATAACTGGCCGTGGAGGGCACAACGGGCCTTGATATGGGGTGTCATAATAAACTCAGGAAAAGTTATCCTAAGCTTAGGCTGCATCACCTAAATCTTTTGGTCATTTAGGATCGAAGGCTTGAGTTTTCTTTCATTGATCGCTACGTCTACCAGTGCTTCATATACCTGATACTCTCGATAATGCAACGCTCCGTCTCAGAAGGGCACCTATTTTTCACCCCAAATCTCCCCAAACAAAGTAGGCAACTGTTGTACCCGCGAGGCAGCGTAGACCTCTAACCATTTGAGACCGCCACTGGCCTCGAAGCGAATTGAACACGACCTGGAAGGCACCTGGTCCATAGTGACCAGCCGCACGTACTGAAGGAGCCGAAACACGGTCCTCATAGCCTTTTTCGTCCCGCCTAAACTCTCCCATTCCCTTATATTCTTCTTGGCACACTTTAAGCCGTCTTCTCTAAGTTTAAACACTCCGTTAGAAACAGATCCAGTTACCCACGTGTGGGTTCCGCTGAACCACAGCAGAGAGCGTAAACGGGGACAGGAACCCTTCTCGAGTTCGGGATCAGACGTAATTATTCGCGCGAAGCGTTCTTCACTTCCGTCGCGAATAAGGTGGCCGGGCGAGGTGACGACCAAGTTGAGGCCCCCAAAAGAGTATTCCAGAATATGATGTTGACCGACTGTGGTCGGAGACGGCGCAAAGGTAGTCTCGTTACTGTGTGGCTTTTCGTCCTTAAAGAGTGTGAGGAAAAGCGTATTTCTGACCAGTGACGCATCCATTACAAAGCTCTTGTCGTCAACTTCCCGGATCCACAAGTAGAGCATGTTTAGAAGATCGCTTTGGGCGATGATGTCGACGTTATCGCATCTCTATTCAGGATTCGACGCTTTCATGGCCTGTAAGACGACCGCAAGCGGGTGACCGGGGTGCTTTAGCAGGGTCAGAACTCTTCTGTACTCCCCTGCAACGTAGGGGGGCTCTCGGTAGTGGGATTTCTTGTGAGGAGTGACGTGATCAGGGGTATCGCTGGCCTATAACTGTCAGTGCCGTTTCTTCTAAGCCAAATCGGGTCTTGGGCCGTACGGGTTCTAGCTCAAACTCTTCCTTGTCATCTTCGGTCCAGTAGTAAACCACGCCCCGTTTATGGAGATGCTGCTTGGGAAATAACAGATTATCCGACTGGATGTTCCGGAGATGGACGCTGAGGAGAGGTAAGGTATTGTCGATATTCTGTGAATGGTTGGACATTTTGGGTTGTTCCTATAAGTAAGTGACTGGTGATGGATGGATGGATGGAATGATGATGATGATGATGATGGATGAAGTGATGATGAAAGAATTTTGGCTTGATGTGTGCAGAGAAACAATCCTCAGGGTGTAAGAAGACCACTGACGTTAAACTAAGGAAGGTGTCAAAATTACTTACCTAATACCTTACACTAGGTACCTGTGTACGATCCTCTATATAAGGTAAGGTAGGTACTAGGTATATACTAAGTTTCCCTAAGTTTACCTACCTAAGTTTACCTAAGGCTCTTTATCACCTACTTAAGTTAGAGGTCCTAAGTTTTATTGCATCCCCTTGACAATCTCGAGGGAGAAATGGAAAGATCAAGCTCTCATCACCCGAGTTAGCATAGCACCCTGAAGCTTAGCCTGAGGCAGCGATCGACTACATAGATAGAGGCAGTTTTGATCTCTGTTTGTGCTTTCCCCTGAGACCAGACTGAGAAATGTAGGAAGGAATAGCTGCCAGTAAGGCATGTACCTAGGTAGCTACTGCGATGATATTGTGCCCGTCAAGTCGGCCATTCTTTCTCGCCGGCAACGACCCGAATGCCGGGTTTCGCAAATAACCAAGGTACCGCTAGAATAATACCTTAGTACTTAGTTTGGCATCAGAATAAGAGCTGAATGCCGTTTACTTGACTTCTTCACGTCACCCAAAGGAGATATTTACATAGTAGCGATGGGACTCAACCTCACACAAGCCAATGTCAATCGCAAATTCTTCAATATTATCCGAAAAGGGTATCATCAACACCCTCAGCATCAATAGACTCAAATACACTGCTTGTTCTCTCCAAATATTCTTCCACTCATCGTTGACTCACTAGCAAAAGGTATCGACATCCAAATCCATGCCAAACAAAACGCCTATCCCATGTATCATCACTAAAATGACCGGCTACTTTTACCCACATCCCATTCCTCAATGTCTATGCTCCTCCGACGTCTCATTATGCGACGGTAACTCCGCTGCAAAACTCTGCTGCGCAGGCGCCGGCGATGGATATCCCGCCGAATGCTGCGAATACATACTCGCGCGATGTGAATCAGCAGCCGATGGGCTAGACTGCGACCACCGCGGGTCATACGACCCCGTGGAATTGCGATAGCTGTTGGGAGGATGTCCAGGACTGGGCTGTTGTTGTAGGTTTGGCGATTGCTGTGGGTGGTAGTAATCGCCGGGGAGTTCCATGGGAAAGCTCTGGATGTTGGTCTTTGGAGGCACGGGTGGTGCTTGTTGTTGGTATTGGGCGTTGGGGGGAGGTGTTTGGCCTGGATGGTAGCCGTATGGGCTTTGGGGAGGATATTGAGAGTTGTTGGCGTCGGGACGGGCGTAGGGGTATGTTGGTGAAGGCTGGGGTTGGAGATGAGGTTGTTGCTGCTGTTGAGCATATGCGTAGGGCTGCGCGTAAGATGGACCTGGGCTCGTGGGTCCAGGACCAGGCGGAGCAGCGGCAGCGAACTGGCCCTCCGACATAGTCTGGTGTCTCAAAGCCTGTTGTCTCGCCTGGCTCGCCTCCGATCGATCATTAGGGTTGTACGTCTTGAGCTTTCCATCCTCAAACATGGCCTTCAAAAGACCAGCGTCCAGCAATTCCGCCTTCTTAACCATACGGTTAACCATATCAACACTAGCCTTTCTCGACTCCGCCTTGACGAAACCCATCAACGTGATGTTACACTTGAGCTCAACATCGGTGCGGAGATAAAGCCCCTCCTTGGGCGCACCAAGCTGCTCAAGTCCAAGCTCAGGCTGCTCCGGCGGTTCAAGGCCCGGCTGGTTCCCCATAATGCGGTACTTGTTTCGCATGTCGATACCGAGCGGGATATAAATATGGGACTGCATACCCCACGGCATATCGTGAAAGCATCCATTGAAGGTAAGTTTTCCGGATCCTATCTTTCCCAGGCCGGGGATGTACTGGATGCGCTCTGTGATCTCGTACCAGGTGCTGTAGTACTCGTCGGCGGCGGCATGGCGAGGGGCGGGGATGGGCTTGTGCGACAGGACGAGGGGGTTGAGGGTGATGATCTCGCCGTGGGAGTGAAGAAGATCGATGGCGAGTTGTCGCGGGATGAAGCCCGGGATGGGCGTGATGATGGTGAGGGTTTCCTTCTTTTTCAACATCGTGGCTTGATAG
>JAAOAU010000291.1:0-62994 GCA_013186845.1 Fusarium sterilihyphosum | reverse complement strand
CTGCGCAGACTCGACGTCGAGACCGTCGACATAATCGCGCAGACGCCATATTCATGCTCGATGAACGGTGACGGCCAGATCGACATGTTTGCCCTCAACGGACCCCAGAAGGAGGAACTCGAGAGGAAATGGGGCGAGATGGACGCCAAGTTCGAGGTTTGGAACTCGCGATTCGAATTGACAAAGAAACACATCGCGACGTGGGAGTACCAAGACCTAGCATCCCCACAACTCACATACCTCAACATGCAGCAAACCTTTTGGCGAATGGGCATGTCCTGCGGTCCCGAAGACCTCTCCGAACCAACCCCCGACACGGCCGAGGCATTCCTCAACGCCGCCGAGATCCTCGCCCAGCGGCTGATAACACCCGGCCAGCCGAGCTTCTCCCTCGACGGCGACTTGGTCTCTGGTCTCTCGGTGGTGGTATGGTCGTGCACTGAGGGGCCGCATCGGGATAGGGCGCTGGATCTGCTGCGGAGGTTGAATAGACGTGAGGGGATTTGGGATAGCAAGGAGATTGTGCAGATGCATGAGGCGGCGCTGGCGATGGACGATCCGAAGTTATGGTATAATATGGAGATTCCGGGTGGTGTGCCGGGGTTTGTAGCTGAGCTGGCTAAGATTTCGCCGCGGTTCGGGTTGCATCGCTCAGGGCTGTTGATACCGGATTTTGAGTGTATTTAGGCTAGGCAGGTTTTGGTGGGCGATTGATGGTTTTGGTTATCTCCCTTCCGCTTGATAGTCATGACTCGATAGAAATAAACACAATCATTACATTACTTGCGTAATTGATGAGTCTGATCGTGAGCAATTATTTTGTTGTGATGGTTATCTTACGATGCCGAGTGTCATCTTGTCAGATCAGACCACTACGTCATTGGCGGCACGGGAGACACTAGTGCCGTCCCCTCTCCCAATGCCTCATGAAAACCTCTCGCGACAACAAGTAGAATTGACGCTTACGCGCCATCAATTGACTACCCAATTTATTCGAATTACTTAACATGTCCCAACTCGAGCGTTCCCTCAAAGCGACCAGTCTCTCAGAGACGCTTAGCACATACAACGAATGGGCAAACACCTACAACCAAGACGTCGCAAAAGAAGAATACGTCGCTCCCCAACTCGCATCACAAGAACTAATCACCCATCTCGGCACTCAAATCTCCTCCGCTAAGATTCTCGACGCCGGCTGCGGAACAGGTCTCGTCGGCGAAGCCCTCACCAAACTCGGTGCTGCAAACATTCACGGCATCGACCTAAGTCCTGGTATGCTCCAAGTCGCTGAGCGGACAGGCGTGTACAAATCGCTCAATGTTGCGAATTTGGCTGAGAAGCTTGATATTTCTTCGCAGAGTTATGATGCGGTTATTTGTGTTGGGACTATGACGGAGGGACATGTTGGACCTAAGGCTTTTGATGAGTTTGTTAGGGTTACGAATGCTGGGGGGGTTATTGTTTCGACGATCAGGGAGTCGGTTTGGCAGGTGAAGGGGTATGAGGATAAGGTCAATGGACTTGCTGAGGAGGGGAGGGTGAAGATTGTTGGGAGGAAGAGGGAACATCAGAGGATTGGGGCTGGTGTTTATGCGTATTTTGTTGTTTTGCAGGTTCAGTAGATTCGCTAATGAAGGTCTTGGGTCATCATGACATTAATTAGCATGCTAACTGCCGATATCCTCTGACATGTCTTGTTTGAATCTCATATGACTGAAGTCTGAAGGCGCCAAATACGTCGTGGCCTTATCATAGGGACGATTATGTTGCAGACTGACCATGATCCCGCTCACGTCAGATCAAGGTTCCATTGCGAATAATGCGCGACAGACGATATGCAAATAGATAGGCAACTACGAAGTGACTGGTCAATTCGTTCATGCAACGTGTTGCTTCTAGACTGTGTCAAGATTGGGAAGAGGGATTGTCAAGCTGAGTCATCGAGATGAGATATCGTGTAGGCTGATGTATCCATGAGATGACCCGAATGAGAACGGGTATGCGGCAGTCTTACATTAGCCCCATGTCTACAAACGACAGGCTTTGGTAGAAGATAATGATGCATATTCTTGAGGAATAGTAATTAGACTTGAAGACCTTTTGTCTTTCAAAGTGAGTCAATCCATGACTCAGGCACAATTACTCCACGTCGAGAATTGATCATCTCTTGACTATCGCGAATTTGGGGTCGTGACTCACGAACCATCACGAAATAGGAAGGTGAAAGTGGAGGCGCCACGCATTGCTTACTCGTCGCTTAGCGCTTAGATATGTGCCGTATTTCCGCTGCGATAAACGATTATCTACAACTACATAAGCCATGGAAACAACCTCTCTTTTTCTTTCTGTTCAGCATCGTCATCATGGACATCGCAGGCGTGACCAAGGCGTTCCAATCGGAGCGCCTTATCTACCGCTCACCAGAAGATAACGACAAAGACAAGGAATTCTTCTTCAAGCATATCGAGAACGACCCCGTCGCAAAAGCCCTGTCAGACCCTTCTATTCTTCGTCCCAAGAACAAAAAGGACGTTGCAGACTTTTTAACAGAGTTTCAAAAGTCCGTTCTCGCTGTTGTATTATGTCTTTCCCCCGACGAAGCCAAGAAGCAAAACATTGGGAGCGAAGAGCCAGTTCCCATTGGGTTTATATGTATCGGCTGGGGCGGTAACCCTAAGAACCGCGAACAGCATCGGGCTACGCATATTGGTATCGTCATCGCGGATGCTTTTAGGAATAAGGGCTATGGAGGGGAGAGTATTAATTGGGCGCTGGACTGGGCGTTTAGGTTTGGGGGGTATCATCGGGTTGGGATTGGGACAGCTGGGTTTAATGAGCGGGGGCAGCATTTGTATAAGAAGTTGGGGTTTGTGGAGGAGGGGAGGAGTAGGGAGGCGCTTTGGTTTGATAGGCGGTGGTGGGATATGATTGACTATGGAATGCTGGAGCACGAATGGGAGGCTTTGAGGGGCAAGGCAAAGAAGGCTTGATCACGTAGAGGGTTGATGCATAAAGGTTAGAGAGGCAACATGACTCGCTATTGCAATTCAAGAGCTATCCACAGCCAATGTTCTGATGAGCCCCGATGTATGTTCTGAAGGTTGTTTTGGAGAGGCCAACGCGACCATTCATAAACCTGTGAAAAGCTCATCTTGGGCAATTGTATTGGTAGCTGATACACTGCCTGAACTGATTTGATAAGAGTGTTATTCTGAGTTGATAGACCTGTTGAAGGGTGCAGGCCTGTAGGACCAATCTACCCGCCTTGACCTTGAAGGGGCCTCTTCGCTTTTGGTCTTGCGACATCTTCAACAAGACCCCGCAGCTGACGCTCACATCACGTGTCTCACATGCATAAAACTGTTGCTTCATCGTCAGCAGTACGTGGCATTAAGTTATCGTGTTGTCATTCATCATCTGTGTTCGCAGCCTAAAGCTTAACCTTATAGGCCGCAGTCATCCATACAATATGTACTTTCAGCCACAGATCTTAACTGCAAAGGATCTTAATCTGCCTTTGGACTCTGACATTGTGCTTGAGAAATTCCTACAGTAACAATATGTAGGAGATGGCTTATCCTATGGCCGTATTAGTTTTACGTTGTAGTAATGGGTTAGTCATTGGGTATACTGTCCAAGTTGTGAGGTAGATGTACTTTTTGCGGTTGAGGCTCGTGGCTGAGAGCTTAAATCAACAGACAGAAGAAGTTAGTTATCTAATGACGTTTTCCTCTTCTTCAGGAGCTATAAAATGCTAGATACACCTACGCCATGGCTGATGGTTGCCTGATCTTTGATCCTTCGCAATTCCATCAATAGGGTTCGTCGTCGGCCCCAATTAATCCGAACCACGAGACGAGAAACTGCATCGGTATAGCCACTCTTTGTCACAAGCAAGCAAGGAAATAACGAATTGATCCGTAGCGATAATGCATGTTCGATGTGCTCTCTGTGGAATTAGCATCCCCTGCACCCACCAGCTACAAGCAGACGAACAGCAACGGCCATGGTGGCGCATGATCTTTGCTGGTAAGATAAGAGAACTTCACGTGTAGCTGAAAACCTGCTGACATTCATTCTCCAGTCCAGCGTGAAGAAGGCCAGTCGCACTTTTCGCTCACGCCTATCGGATATTCTCAAGATGGGTCTTTGCAACCGCACCCAGTTATTCGGCCGAACGAAGGATTCTTCATCCACCAAGCATGTTGGCCCATATACCGCGACAGGATGTTCTTGGAATCGCCGCGACGCTACGAAGACGAGCAGATCTTACAGGTGTTGTTTGATTTCCGACAGAGTATGCCTAGCAATGGCGATGGTTGGATATCGTATCTTCGCCCCCATAATGAACCAGCGCTGTCTGTTGCAACGTTCGCAGGCCGCAGCTCTTTCGGTTGGGAATTCTTGAAAGCTGATCCCAGCATATCTCCCACCGGTCCGACGTTGTATCGTTTAGTTGATGGAGGGACTTATACACAAGTATCGTCGGACGTATTCTCCAAGCTTTCTACCGAGTTGAACCACGAGATAATCAACTTACTAAATAATGGGTCTTTTCTCAACCTTCGGCTTGCATCAAAGACTGTTGCAAACCTCACCAAGCCTGCTGATTTACCTCAAACATTCTGGGCAAGCCGCTTCAGCCGTGATCACGAAATGAGATTCTTTCCGTTGGAATACGACAGAACAGAGACATGGCGAGATCTGTACTTCAGCATGAAGCATGCTCTTAAAGACAGATCTAAAACAGCACACGCGCTAAATCGGCTTCGGATCTGGAAGGGTCTTGAGGATATCGCGCCCTGTATGATCGCCATCCTTGAGCAACGCCCTCGTCTGGAGGACACAGCAAGTTGTAGAGAGGAGCTAGTGTCATTAGGATATGAAATGACCCAGAAAACACAAGGGTTTGTAGGAGGTCCGGACGCAAATCCTTCTGGGGATATTTATGTCAAAGGCTCGCGATACCTGAACCTGCGAGGCGGTGCATGGATCTCTGTTAGCATAGGGCAGCTCGATGGGAGGCCCTACATATGCAGCTTTCGGGTATTTGGGCGAGATCATACTGAGAAGCTTCGCATTGGTTTGATTAACAAGGCAGAAACGAGATTTCTCATCAAACCATCTGATCAAGTAATCGCTGTTAAGGTGGCAACTACTTTTGGTGGTATAGTTGGACTTGCTTTTAGGATCAAGGATGAGCTTGGTGAAGTAGACTGGAAGATCGTGGGTAAAGTCGACAAACCTGACGATTACGTTGGCATCACACTGCTAAAGCCGCAAAACGGCCCATATATCAGTGGCCTGCTGCTTAGTCTCGATGTACGTCTTGATCCACAACTTACAGGGAGTAACTAACGAGTTTAGGCTTGCAAAGTCGTTTCGATCCAGCTGGTTGAGAAGCTAGGCGACGCCATGGCTGTGGATAGACCAAGCAGCCCTGGACAACATGTATGGCACCCTGCACCTCCTCAACATGACGTGGTGACTATGTTTCCCCACACCGTCGATGAACCTGCTTTCATGTTGAACATGGACTTTGGTGGCCCAAGTGGCTCCCTGCTTCCACTCCTCACTCGAGTCGCCATATTTCACGATGATCTAAATTACACCGTCAGAGGCTTAGGCTTCTACTACACTGACGGAACAGAGAGGGAGTTCGGCTTTCGTGAAGTTTTAACTGGTTACCGACATCGAGATACGGCCATTGAACTGTCTCTTCCTATCGATGGACCGGCTGGCGAGAGAATCATTGGCCTGGGCTATTCTGCGCCGCTTGCCTCCTTCTTCAGGGTACGTAGGGTGAATCATCTTAAATACGACTTCAGCTGATTTAACTGATATCCAATTCAGATAATTACCCGTTTTGGGACGGCTACTAAAAGGATTAAGCCTACGGAAGATCCCGAAAACCCTGGAATGGAGATCCTGGTTTCGCCTCGTGGAGAGGCTGTAACTGGATTTCTGGGACAGGTTCGTGTAAGTCTTACCACCTTTTCATGTTATCTATATGTTTGAGATACTGACTTTTATCTCGAAAGATGATCCCATTGTCTGGGTACCTGGAATCCCTGGGACTTGTACATCTCGACCATCTAGACTCATCTCGGCCCGTGTCGCCGTCAACTGCGCTCAACTACTACAAAGCCCATGAAGGGCAATCAATGTCTGTTCGTCTCAACAACGTCAAGCGCGTAGGGATCTCAGGTGGAAGAGAGGGGCGCAGTCGACGTCCAGAACATGTATCAGGTTTCCGCTTCGACTTCTGGGACCAAAGCCCGCCCGTTTATGCTGGTCAATGGTTCAAGGAGATTGGCCATCTCGACGTCTGTGAAGGTGAGAGAATTGCAAGCTTCACCTTCTGGAACGCAGTACAAGGTTGTGCGTTTCATAATGCTAGAAATACAAAGTACAGCGGAGTCCGGATCGAAAAGTCTGGTCCTGGACCCAACGCTGTCGAGGTGCACCCTGGGCCACAAGGCAATATGTACGAATTATCCTACACGGAGAATCGCTTCGAGAGATTGGTAAGTCCTGTATGATGTAGAGGAACAAACGCTAACTCTGTTTTAGGATAGTTTTGTTTGGGATATTTTTCATTCGCACGACTCTACCAATGTCGAGGTGAAACCTACACCATTGGCCAAGAAATGCCTTTCGAGCAGTTCGCACATACGCGACGGACTATGGACAAGGAGCGATAGGGTCTTCTGGGAGATAGAAGGCGAAAAGGGAGGCTGGACGAGTGTGTCCCAGATAGCCGCGTTCTTTAATCCCGACACCAAGGGACTATGCGGTCTGGAGTTTACATACAAAGATAACCAGACCAGGCGCGGTGGTTATACAAAAGGTGTCAAAACGACCCTAAAGGTCAAACGATACGAGGAGATCACAGGCGCATTAACTGAAACTGCGACAACAGTCACCAACGGCGACATTTTTGATGTTTCTGTAAGTTCTCTCTGACCTCCCCGAGTAACATAGCTAACGGTGAAAGTTCATTGTGGGGGATAGTCGGAGAATGCAGATGGACTGCCGTGGAGTAATGGTCTATGATCATGATCCCAACCAAGTTTATCCGTCACAGTGTTCCAGGATCCCGGAGGCGAGAAAGGTGCCAGGTGGAGTGTCGAAGTGTGTTGGTGTGTACCTTGATATGTTTCCAGACCTGAAGCACAAGGTTTGTTGTCAGAAGTTTGGGCCAGTGTTTGTTGAGCCGGCAGATGAGCAGGGGGAGAAATGAATGATACAGATAGTGTTAGGATGAGTCAGTCTTTCTGTTTGGATCAACGAATGTTGGGGCATTCTTTCATGGACGTATCTTAGCTAGATAATGTCAATCAGTTTGAAGACTACACCTGGGCACACAATCCCCAGCAAGGCTTGAAAACACTCTAGATGTCTATTTCCTTCATGATGCGCCCCCGGAATGGTTAGCAGAAGTAACGCCCTCAACTTGGACAAGTAGACGCTGGCTCAGCTCTCTGTCGATAGGTGTTCAGGTCAGGCAAGTATGGCATATGGTCAACCAAGTGGAAAAAGAGATTAGACGGGTTATGAGGGACAGAATGAGAAGCCACGAGCAATCTATCTGGAGATTGAGTGCGTTAGATTGCAAAGATAGGCATGCAATGCCAAACAACATGGCTGGTAAGATCGGCCAAAGCTCACCACGCGCGACTGCTTGACAACGCGTTGAGAGTGATTTAAGGACGCGGAGCATGCAAATGTAATATACAGTCTAGGTTATCTTTCAAATTAGAGGTAGATGAAGGCTTTTGTCTGCTCCAGACATCTGATGCTGGTGGTCGGGACATGCCAAAGGCCTCTACAGGGTATGCAAGTTTGACTTGAACGAAATTCCAGCAAATCGACATTTGATTGGCAACGTTCAAGTACGTTACTGCTAAGCTTGTCACAGAGTATATTAGTCTTAAGGATGAGCAAGCTAGGCTGAGCGGTGCTCAATTTAGAGGGTTATTTACGTGATACAGTTCGGAAGATGTCGGTGCATCCGTCGTCAGAAGGCTCCTGGGTACTCGTGTCGAACTTGGTGAAGAACACAGTTTAATGTACAAAGTGAGACTGTCTCAAGGAGCCTATTACAAGCGACCAAGAACTAGATATACAGTCTCGATAGTCCATTCAGTATGACAATGACATCGCCCCGTTAGCAAGCTTGCCACTTGCCTTTCTGGGACCTCTTTGCAAGCATCCGTCTGAGAAGTTTCTGCAGTCCTCCGTAAAGATTCCAAATGCTCCAAACACCAATCCGACCATTTTTTTGATGTGCACGAAAAGTGTTTCCAATGCCATTCTCGGTGCGCCTGGTACAGGGTAACTGCGCACGGTTCCTGAGCGAAGTCAATTTAAGCTTGTGGGGCTGGGAGATTGGACATTGACAGATTTGCACAGGGATTGGAAAACTTTACTCACCCCGCATCATGTGACTACTGATTTTGACCTCGATCTTAAAGTTTCCTATCCTTGTTATTGGCAAGACCTGGCGTTACTTGTTTTCCTTCGGACCGAACGACATACAGTATTTTCCAAATAACATTTTCGTGATGCTTTGATGGACAAAGCTGAAAAAACTATCGTCACGTGACTTTGACAAAAAGTTGGATAGGAAGATAGGAGAAAAGGAGGATTGGAGGATAGGAACTTTGGTATGGAAAACATGAAATATTTACAATTCGATCATTCATTCACTGTTAGTGAAAGCGCATTCAGATATTTCTTTATCTGCCCAGCTCGCCAACTCTGAAAGAATCTTGACGCAAGTCTTGCATTACGGTGATAAGGTTGTGGGGAGTTGAAACAGGCTTCAGCCCCCAGCGCACAAAGGTAAAGAACACCAATAAACACATTCGGGCAAGATACTCATTGCCCTCACTGTTGCCCAGGAGTCTTGCATTACACTATGCTCCCTGGTGATGTAGCTGCGTTCCTTGACGCGAGTCACCGGCAAGCCTGAGATATGGTAGACTATCCATGGCGCTGGCTGTCTTGCGCGACGTCCAAAAGCCTTACGAGGACGCAGCAATCTGTTCACTAAACAGTAGCATCGAGGCAAAGTTTCTAGTGTTGGTAATCTTATTACATATCTCCTTTCTGGATCCTTCTGTAAACTCTTGTGGCTCCTATGAACTAGGCTACAGCCTGTGTCCTCACCTCTCAACCTTAATACACAACGCCCATTCTGCATGGCACCGAAGGCGAAGGTAACCTATCATGCGGGGTACGGGCGCTTCTAAGGTTAAGCTTCAGGCTGCAAACACAGGTGATGAATGACAGCACGATATTTTAAGTTGACAAGCAATAGGGCAAAGTGTGCATGAGCCCTGCCATTACTCTAAAAAAGCACCTGCGATCCCGTCTATACATTTTCAATCTTTTCAATATTTGCGATAACCTCTACCGCAGGCCGCACTTCCCAAGGTCGCCATGCCGCTCTTACTTGCACCATACAATGATGCCATGCGTCTGGTAAGTTCTTTCACCGCTCATAAAATTTGATAGCTCTTGAAACTCACCATGAGGACTGGTTAACCATTCTGTCATACAGAGCGCTGTTTGTGATCATTCGTTGACATCTATCTGTAGGGCATGGGGTTTAACTCGTACACCCAGACAATGTGCATCGACAGCGCCGTTGAAGCTACAGATGAGGCCATGATAACTTCGGAGACACTCTCACCGAAAATCACGACCTCGTCTATGCTCTTCGAACGTGTGTCAGAGGTCGCCGATATAATGGATATTTCCCGCGCTGTCACCATCGCAACTGGCAGGATGGAAGTCCATGGGCACATGAATGCATTCAACAGCGCTGAGATCGACGATGCCGACATTAGTCTGATGGCATCAGTTCGTGTAATGAGCGAAATCACCAGTCTAAAAGGCTCCGCCAGATTCCTTCCCATCGATGGCATGGAGGCCGGATCGCTTAGGTTCAACGAGACATTTGGAGATTCCTATATCTCTGGTATGCATTAACTAGACGCACCTTCTACGGCTGCAATCTGACTATCGCAGGCTTTATAACAGGCGGGCTGTTCATCAGCATCATCTCCTTCATTGCCTCTGACCCGGATCGCAAGGATAAGCTAATTGAAGCGTAAGAATTTGACGAATTGTCACACATGAAGCTAACTTCGATAGCGTCAAGAAAGGCTTGACTGAGCCTACTATGGACTTGGGGAATGTGTGCAAAGAATTTGCGATCTCATCTGTCATCCAGGGCGTGGAGGTCCCAGACATGAATCGCGCCGCAGACGTAGCGTCTATACTGAGGATTGCGAGCCAGTTTCCTGCTCTTGTTGCCCAGAATCCTCAGAGAACTTGGTAATTTTAAACACTATGGTTTTGGATCCACACTAATCAAGGACAGGGCCATACTTACTAAGTACAAGGCAAATCGCAGCTTCAACGAATGGTCAAGCTATGAGATACTGAAACCGCTCGATTATGATGGTATTGCGTCCTACACCTCTAAGCTCTTTGACAACTACATGCAGTACAATCATCTGTCAAAAAGGGTTCAGGATATCATCTCTCAACGAGATAAGTATTGTATGACTTGAGCTATTCTGGTATGATACCTTAGCGAACTGACACATATTTTCTAGCTCAGGTCAACAAGCCCAGGGCTATTCCGCCTGAACTGAACGCTCTCCTAGCTGTGAGCAGTGCGATTGAGAAGGAAATAAACAATATTATTGCCGTGGTAAGTTTAATTTGTTATCTCCCCTGAATCGTCTAACACTATGCGAACCAGGTGAATACTTTGACTCGACACCCAGAGCTTCTGCCCAAGATCGAGATTCTGAACGCGAATCTCAAGGACGACCTCGTGCAAGAGACCGTCAACGAAGCCCTTCAGGAATCTTCTCGACCTATCTCACAACAAGAGACCATGGTGCAAGAAGATTCTTTCCTGCCTTCTGTTGCGGACTACGCGCCGAGCGAGTCGAGTAGCGGCGACGAGGAGCTTCATACACCTTGTGCTTCTGATCTTGACTCTTGCAGCACTAATGAAAGATCCCCTGTATTTCGAGAAGGGACAGAGCCCTCCACTGATCTGGCAATGCGAACGTTGGTCCCGCCTGAAGTCTGGGCGGACTTGCTACCAGTGAAGAATGATCAACCGACCAGTCTCGTCAGTCAGCCAGCCACGACCGCTCCAGCACCCGCCATCAAGTACAAAAAGCTTCAGATTCTTGCTGCTGTATGTGGAACCTACGACGTGACTGCTAAACTCCAGAAATGGGTGAGTCCCGGAGAAAACGGAGATCGACTGCTCATCCTCGCGAAAGACATCAAAACGCTTGAGACACCCGATTCCTTTGGGGGCTTGGCACCAAGGGCCACGACCAACCTGTCACTCATCTATGAGTACACTGATATGCGCATGCGTATTTGTTCATTTGATCATGGCGCGCAGTCAACTGAAACACTGGAGATTACCCACGAGTTCGACAACGCCTCATTTGTTCATGAGTATAAGTCAAAGAATGCTACATCTGTTCAGGCTACGCGCGGTGTCTGTTATTTACTCGGCGTAACATATGGTGGCAAGGTCTACAGCTCCTATGAAGATCTCCGACCGTTCCTGGAGTGTATTTCACTCGGTGGCCAGCCTTTCATCCACTTTAACCGCAAAACTATCAAGGACGAGCATTTCGGTGGAGATAACATGATAGGCGTTGTCTTCTATACGTACTCGAGACGAAATGGAGTTCAGAGCGCTGTTTCCGTGGGGAACGCTGGGTGCATGTTGGTGGATCAACGACAACTGGCCAACAGAGCCGGGACAGCCAAACAAGATGCAGATAGCTTGTCTAAAAAGAACGGCAAGGAAGGGAAGCCATACCAGGTCACTCTAGGTAAAGGCATTCAGGCACGGGGTGAGTCAAATGCTGTCCTAACCTTATAATATCACTAACGCCGCTACCAGGCTATTCTTGTACCTTCCAGCCCGGCACGCTGAAAGTCAGTCCCTCTGAGACAGCCTTTCTCCAGTTTGAGAATGGCGTCGAGTTTGTCTTCCGGACCAATGGCAGACTTCATATGATTGACAAGCAGGCCAAGGTCCTTTGGTCCACCACAGAGGCACCCACAGGTCAGTCCCCCCCGTTGTTAGAATTCTGCTGTGACGGCAGATTGCGCCTTTCGAACACCGATGGACCAGTATATTGTGAGTCCTGGATCAAATTTTCTCCCCATAAAAGCAAGCTGGTGTTTTCAAGTGAGTTTCCATACTTGGAGATCTATGATAGTGAGGGTGAGAGGCTCTGGAGAGCGGATGGTCCACGGTCGATATAGGCGGGATGGCCATGATATCTCGGGGCAACGAAGTACGAGGGAAAAGCAGAACGAGAAATAGCTTCGAATGTTTGAATGAGCAACGACCTTTCATGAATTGTAGAGTTGCAGTTGTATTGAAAAATATGCTCTGGGCTCGACCAGATGCGGTAATGATGAATAGCCAACATCACTTGGTACAGATCGCATGACAATAGGTTCCCCGAGACGTATACTCAATTCAAGATCCCATTCCCGTTAGATACCTGTGCAGCATGTTTGCAACTTGGATGCAGCATGAAGTCTGATCTCTGATGTATAGCCTCAAACTCGTCGTAGTAGTCATCTGATTCTCATCCGGCTCTTGACTCGAGGTATGGAAAGAGTTCGCTATGAAGCGAATTGGACCGTTTTGATATACTTTAATCTATCGGATTGTTGGAACGAAGATTCCCCAGAACTAATAGTTGACTCAAGATGAACCACTCCGCGAGCAATGCCCGTAAGCCGGCTGCCAATATTCCCCAAGTGCTCATTACCATGTGAGTAGATGCAAGAGCAGCGGATTGACAGGCATGTAGAGACTACCTATGGCATTTCTGTCTTTGAGTGGTATTTCCTAAGTGTCAGTATAGACCTTGGTCATAAGTCAAAGAACCCAGTTGATGGGAACAGGATATACTCTTCACGGCAAGTTCGTGAACGTATGCAACCATAGGGGAGCTTGATCACTACGTTGGCCTACGGCGTGAAAATTATTGGCCTTCCTGTTCCTAGTCGAGCATCTAACCCGGTTTCTACCCTCCTTTGCATTGCCATTGTGAAATATAGCTCTACAAATAGTTATTGGCCACGGACCTCCTAGCTAAGTCGAGAGTGTATAACCCAATTGACTTCAGGCTTCAGTGTCAGTTCTTGACGGATGTCAAAAGCTATATTGCCTGATCCGGTGAAACGCCAAGTCTTACGAGTACTGCGAGTTGCCTAATCGTGACAATAAATCTTTGATCGAAAAGTGAAGAGAGTCTACAGAGGACGTGATTCCAGACTACTGTCTAGTTGCCTTGGATAAGTCCACCGCTGAAATTAATGTCCAGATCAATGAGTCACCCGCATCGAGAGCATTGGCTCTGTCGACCTTAAAGACCTCGAACACTGCAGTAAATGGTAAGAGCATATCTGAAGGTGCTGAAGCAGGATAGGCCTCTTCCGTGAAAGCCGTTTTGGTGGAATGGGTCGCGAAAACCCAAGTTTTGCCTATCAGAGATCGAAGAATTTGTTGGCTCTATCTACGGCCAGCGACGCATGTTGATAACGCTAGTCGATTTATAAGTCCATACAATAGCCGCTCGCAGGGCTAGCAGAAATTGTGAAGAATCTTGCCAGATACGCTGCACAAAATTTCCTTTTGTCCACGATACATCGCCGTTCTTCAAGCCACCGGTATAAGTCGCAGCGTCCACCAAAAAAGGAATTGAACTTGTGACAGAAACGAGCCACATACCATTGGGACACATCGACCCACTTTCTTAGCTGAAAGCTCACGGTTCATTCTCAGAGAAATAGAGGGACTGGGTGTTTGGGGACAATCGGGCCATGGGGAATCTTCCAGCATTTGGCAGGATAAAGGTCCTCGTAATTGATGTATCCATTTCATTCTTGATGTCATAGAGCTATATTAAGAACTCACCAGTGGATACTATATATGCCACCCGCAGCGAAGCCGTTCCTCTCCAGTTGATATGGATGACATGCACATCTGGGTTTATCAGCACACGCCCTATAGCCCTGGTGCCTCCATTCCTTCCCCACCAGCTGAGGAATTGACCTTGGGTTCAACCTAGTTACCTCGTTTACGTAGGACCATTGGTGGAGGATGGGGGCGACTCACGGGTTACCGTATCTACTCCGAATATTCGTTGCGCCAGCGCGACTCCGTTACCAGGAACTATACATGCGTGTTTGCTAAGCTGAAGAAGACCAGAGGAATCTCCACAGTCTCTGTATCGCGACAGAAGTAGACTCCTGAAAGGCGAACCGTGCCGCTCGAATCGAGGTGTTGCAATTGGTGACTTAATGCCGCATCTACTCCCCCAATGTACAGCCGCCTCACTCATGCTTGCGGCACAGAAGCAGATGGCCCGATTACTAAACTGGACACTGAGACACCTAACAGACCGACAAACATGTGGTGAGACGTCAAAGTGACACTGAAGAATAATGCCATGACGCATGCTTTATATCCCGCAATGTGTATGTCATACCGATCAAATCCGGAACATCCGGAACCAACACCGGCGGTCCGAGATATCTCCCTCAGCTTGTGAAATCCCGTCTTTACGTCAGATCAGGTTATTTCGTCTGTCAGAAGACGAATGCAACGGCTCCGATCTCGAGTGGTATTGCGGATGCGATTTGTGGAGTTTCCCGCAATCACATGCATCAGTCCATTGATCATCTGCTCCTTATAGAGCCTCAACGTGACCCCAACGGGAACAGTGGAGTTCATATGACAAAATGATAAACAGTATTGGTTAAAAGAACGTTGAATGGCTTCAGTCGCGACGGGATCAACGGCTCCCTCCATCCTCAACACGCCTCATCCGTTGCACCCAAACCTCGTCATTCAACCCCCAAACCAACATCTCACTCATCGGGTCTCAAACGCGAGGTCTTCCCCAACTTCCCGATTCAATCTCATCGTGCCATAATTATCAGGAGATAAAATGTCACAGAAACTTGTCATGGCACCACTTACCCAAAACGCGGGCACGTATCGGAAGCTCGGCCGTTCATTTCCCCGTGGGGTTAAAGGGTCTCACATGCTTTGCGGCTCCGAGAAATATTGGGGTATGCCCCGGAGATACGAATGTCATCGCCCCCCGCCCCCCTCTCCATTCCGGAAGTGGTGAGATTTTGGGGTTTTGGAGGGATATAAGGCCTTGCTTGGCGCCAACACTTTCTGTCTCCTACTTCATGTCTATACAGAGAGAACACCACTTAAATTGTACCCTTATCGTTATCTTATCAACACGACAGTCACATTCCAGTCATGTCTATAGTACAGCCCATCATCCGAGACCAACTCGTCATCCACGATGATGACGACTGGGACTCAGTGTACCACGTCGAATGGGAACCCGATGCCAACTTCTTCACAGGCTCTGAACTTCGACCCAGAACACCACTTTGTAAAGCAACAGCCGATCACCAAATCACACTAGCCCGCGCCGCAGCTCTAATAATTCGCGCATCTCTCAACAACATCCCTCTGGATATCCCGGACTTTGACCCTTCTAAACTTACCGGCTTCCGAAAACAATTGTATCAATGGATGCAAGCCTATAACTCGTCTCAAGCCAGTAAGCTCGTGCTGGGCGATGTGACGATGACTGTTACGATTGAGATCTTATCGTCGCTTATGCGTATGGGCGTTGAGGGCGAAATTTCGGCCAAGATTGGACCGAATTTAGGAGCTATTCTGCAGGGGACTATTGATCCAATGCCACTGCTTTTGGAAGGCAACAGGTTCAATCAGATGCAAGACGGGATGGAGTTGATGCAGAAGATGAGAAGCCATCTCAAACAGTATCTCTCATCATATGCGACAAAAAAACCGGTTCTCAACGTCCTTGAGGTCGGCGCCAGTACGAGCAACAACACAGAGACCATCTTTGAAGCCCTTCGGGAGCAGAAGAATGTCTCATACACTCTTACCGATTCGTCACTATCAGTACTGGAGCAAACAAAGTCGGGCGTCACCAAAGACTTCCTAAAGCTTAAGAGTTTTGACATTAACCGCGATGCTATTGAGCAAGGCTTCAGCCCCAATACCTACGACCTAATCCTCGTAAACAACATTCTTCATACAGCCAACTCTCTTACAGAAACACTTGTAAATTTGCGCAAACTCCTCGTCCCTGGTGGTGTCCTGGCCATGGTCGGAGTCTCGGACATATCACCAGCGTACAGCATCATCTTGGGTATGAACGACAATATGTGGTCAGGTACGTGTTTTACTACTCACGTTGGCAGCCTGGAGTTATTGACGGGGACTTTAGATGAACGCTGTGAACAATTGCCATACCCTTCGAACGATGAATGGAATAAGCTGCTACAGGGTACCCAGTTCAGCGGCCTTGAACCAGCGACGAAGACATTCGACTACATCGGCCAATCCTGCTACTGCGTTATCTCTACAGCAGTTGCATCAACCCAGCGCCTGATGGTAAACATTCTACCGGGCTCTCAGGGTAACATGCTTGGCTTTGCGGACCAACTGGCTTCCGCACTGGCAGAAAACGGTACAGCCTCAACCATTACGCCGACACGTCTTGACAGCATCTCCTCACGCTTCATTTACGTCGTTCTCGATGATGGGTCCAGCTCTCTTAGCGAGTATGAAAGCCTCCACAAAGCGAATAACATTCTTTGGATCAACATGTCCGCTGGGTTCTCAACACAACGCGACATGGACATCATTAGCCGTTTCGCGCGCGACGCTCAGAAGGATAATGAAAGCCTCAAGCTCGTGAAACTCGACGTCAAGCAGGAGGATCCAGAGTATGCAGACCTTCTCAAAATTATCATGCGGATTATCCAAGTGTCGTTCCAAGAGGATCGCGGTTCGAGGATGGAGTTGGAGTATGAGTATCGCAATGGAAGAGTTCTTGTGCCACGTATGAAAGGGTCAGGAGTCACGCAGAAGATTGCCTGATGGGCACAGACGTATGTCGACGGTTTGGCCATAAGTTCGGTCCTTTGGGTTTCTAGTTCGGCGTACTGGTTCGGTTGCTCGTTGGTGTCTCCTCGGTAATACTCACAGGCGTGATCCTTCTGTTCACTCGCTTCGAACTAGCTTATCCTCGTGTATGTACAACGCATCTATTCCGTCTTTGACGCAAGTTCAGTCCGTGTTCGATATAGTGGGAGCAAGAGCCAAAGGCGAATGATCAGCGCCAGCTCTAGACACATGCGACTCCAACCAGTCGCTCGACCACTGGTAGTTAGAGTGGCTAACACTGTTCGCCGTATCTAGAGCGCTGCCTCGTAGAAACGCGCAGTGCCAGCTGCCAACCTTCTGCCAGTGCCACAGAACCATGCGTGCCAGGGCGTTCTATCATAGCCATGAGCGTTTGTTCTGCCAGTGTCAATCAAAGATTGGCAACGCCCTTTGCTTCGTATCCTGATCTTCCATCTCTCTCGCTCTTACCACAACATTCTCCTCCCGTAACACTCTCCCCATCTCAACGCCCTTTACTCATAACAACGTCCCCTCCCAAGACACTACTCAAAACCTCTTCCGATATTGTGAGACATTCTACTTCTTTCATCACACAAGCATAACCTTGTCATCGCTGGCTGTCAAAACAGCTTTCATCCTTCTTGACTTACGATTCCTAGTCACTCCCATCAAGGTTGGCATTCTATTCTTCCGTTATATCTCACTTTTTCCGAGCCCTTGACTAATCTTTCGGCATAGCAGCGAAATCGACCCTTCCGGTCTCTTTCATCTGTGACGCCTCTGCATCTGCAGCGAACATCTCTCAGAACTATCACACTTTTTGTGCCTATTCAGACCGTCAGAGAGCCCTTCCATCTCCCTATACACCTTCTTTCCACAGTCTGAACTGAAACAGCACCGAAAATCATCAACCCATACGCCGTGCAACTCATATCTGTGCCATATCAGCCCCCAACTCCCAAACCTGCGTATTCCATACACTATCCCAAAATGCACTGTCGCGACACAACTGCTGAACCTTCAGCTCCTCCTCGTCCTGGAACATCCGAGTTGGATATCTACTTCGCTCGCAGATATGGCCTCAAGCCTGGTACCGACTGGACACGCCTACCGGAAGACTTGGCAAAGATACGTCGCAAGTGTTCCTACGTTCGGAGAAAATGGTATTTCCCGATGCTGGAGAATCTCGGACCCGTCCCTGAGGGCTTGACCAACCCTCTCGGCTCGCCCACCGCAGATCTGAATCTCTTCGAGAAGCTGCCAAGCGACGTCATGAACAGCATCCTTCGTCTTCTTGATGTCGAGTCTTTCCTCAGCTTTCGGAACGTAAATGCCAAAGCACACAGCTTGACAGAGACGGTTCTGGATTGCAAAGAGGTCATGGTTCATGGTAGTGCCGCAGTTGTCAGCCTTGTTCGTACCGGGCTGAGTCCCTACGTCACCATACGCGACATCCACAAGGTTCTCACCTCCCCCAAGTGTGGGTTCTGTTCTCACTACGGATCGTTGCTCTTCCTCCCCACATGCACACGAACGTGCCATAAATGCCTGCAGACATCTCCTCGTATGGCTGTCATTGGAACAGAGGAAATTCTTCCGTACTATGGACGATTCTCCATCTACGGAACTGACGACAATCGCCCACGCCTCATCGAGAAGATAGATCAATCCTCCATGCGATCACTCAAGGTCCGGAACCATATACATCCTGGCAGAATGGTGAAGGATACCAGAGCCGTGTTGGTGGACGACGTCTTCAGCAATTCAACTCTGGGCATCGACACCTCTGACCCTGTCAAGGAGCTTTTCTACGGCGAAATGCTGCACTACCGAACAGCAGCTACCATCCACTTTCCCTTCTTCAACACCTCTACACGTGAAATCGAACAAGGATGCAGCTGTAGAGGCTGCCACGAAGCTTTTGAGAACCGACACGTCCAGGCAAACGGATCGCTTGGTGACGGGAGAATCAACGCTGACGCTGAGAAGCGTGACCGATGCTATTCACATAAAGACTTCCAGGAGCACTACGAGACTTGTGAGCATGCAAAGCAGATCTGGAAGAATCGCTTTGCTAACCTTGGTCCCGAGTCTTGGTTTGCTGCGAATGGGGCCATGCATTGGGGGATTAGCGAGCGAGTGGAATATTGTCGCCGATTTGCAGACGACATGCCAATTTTGAACAATGAGGCCTTCTAGGTGTTGACCGCTGTAATTTTTCAAATTGGACTATACATCTGTATCCTCGTTGGTTATGCTATGTGGCATAATCGCGGCTAGTTCTGGAGGTGTCTGATCAGACTGGAGGAGAGTTATTATGACTTTGGTAGGTTTGTATATGTTAGTTTGACTTCTGGATGAGATCGCATGCGGCTCTGATGAAAGGGAGATGAGATTGAGTCTTTGGTTATGAAATAGCAGAAAAGCTAGTAGATAGCAAATTTGTATGAGTCTTGTAATTTCGTTGCCTTCGATGAAATTGTGATACATCTGGTCGTTCAAGATAGAGGCGATAAAGACATGCTCTTCCGCGTGCATCAGTTGACAAAAGGTGCCGACGCTACGTCCATTTACTTCCAGTGATATTGCATTGATAGAAGTATTCTGATTATGTATCCGAGAGCCACCAAACCTTCAATAAGCACGATGACTCATTTCATTCTTGCAAAGAAAACTCAAAAGCTCGCCCTCTCGTCCCCAGACACATCGGCAGCCTTACATCTAAGAACACAGGTGATTCGAGCCCTCGTCTTGAACTTATACGCACTTGCTTTTGTTATTATCCCTTCAGTGCGCTCAGCACATACATTGACTTTTTTACGGTACACAAAGCTGGTCAGTCTATTAACTCGAGATTCAGACCAACATGCGTAATAGTATGAACAAACAGCTGTACAACTCGCCATGGTCTCATGAAGCGTAAGGTAATTGTGCGTAGTCAACTAAGAACTGTGAATTATCTGGCTTGGCAATTATGTTAGGTAGCTGGTATACTGCCTGAACTGATTTGAGAAGAGTGTTATTTTGAGTTGATGACCCCACTGCTGATGCTCACATCACACGCCTCACACGCGAATTATGCAGAATCGAGGTTTTCCTGTTGGTTAACCGGCCGACGTGAACCTATCTAAGAGCTAGATTGGTACATGGATACTACATACGTATACGATAAAATATTGCGTTTCCTGATTATCTGTGAATCTTTCAAAGTACCTACCTAAGAACGACTGCCACGTAATCTATCCAAAGTGACTTTGGCGTAAGTTCAGAATCCATCATTATCACTGGTGCATCTGTGAGCACAACTCTGATTTCTCGTTGAACTTTATTTTCCATCCTATTGTAGATCAAAAAGCATCGCATTGACAAACCATAAGTTTATTGCAATGCACATGACGCAAACTCGCTCCAATGACACTGGTAATAAGATGTACCTCTCCTTGTACTCCGCGTCCACCGTCAAAATGTCCTTTTCTAACCCTACCAGACCCCGTGAATCACAGAAGCGGGGATTTAGAATTTCAATACTTGCTGTAGATAAGTAAAGTATTCGCATCTTCTTTTATGTTCCTCTCAATCACTCTCGTCTCTCGAAAGTTCTTCCCTCCATTAACTTCCATCTCAACACATCAACAAAATGACCTCCAACTCAACTAATAACTCAGTGCTAGCTCTCTCTAACATGACACAAAATATAACAGTCAGCAAGAAAGAACTTCTTGAAACTTGCTTCTACAAACGTACCAAATACTACTTTCCCCATCACGATCCCAAAGCCGAAGAGTTCTCCCCTCCAGTCTACAGATTATTCTCCCGTTGCTCTGAGACTCAAGTCCCAAACTTGGGTATTCTCGCACGCCTCCCTCAAGGTAGCCTCGAACGTATCGTATTGCAGCTAGACATCGACTCGTTCCGCCGCTTTCGACAAGTTAGTCGCAGGGCACGCTACCTCTCCACTGCAATCACCACGTACCTTCGAGTCCTGCGCCACGCCCCTGACGCCCTCATTGCATTGAGACGGACAGATCTTAGCGGTTATGTTTCGTACTCCGATGTCTACAGCGCACTCACGACACCAAATTGTGCGTTCTGCGGACTATTCGGCGATTTTCTGTTCCTTCCGACGGCTAAGCGCTGCTGTTTCAAGTGTCTCTACACATCACCGGAGACAGCTCTCGTCAACGAAGCACACATCAGTAAAAGGAAGCAGTGGGAGGGTTTATACGCCAACCACGCTGATGCTCTCGCCAACGCCCTGAAGTCGACGGATATACGTACCTTCAAGACGCACAACTGGGATGACCCTAAGAAAATGTCCAAGACCCGTGGCGTTCTAGCAATGGACTTACTAGCCGCCTATATCAAAGTCGACAGAACCATGGAAGAGCCTGGACAAGCCCTCTTAAACCCCGGCTGGCTACACTACCGCCTAGCAGCAAGCATAATCTTTCCCTGCCTCAATCCTCGCACGGGACAGCTCAAGACGGGGGTTAGTTGTATAGCCTGCCACCTAAACATATGGAAACAAGACGACACAACGCTTATTTCTATATCGAGCGCAAACGTCTTGTCCAATCCGTGTTTCCACGCTCGCGATCGATCATACTCTGAGGATGCAGCCGCTTTGCATTTCTCTCGGTGTTCGGAATCGCAGAGGCTTTGGCGGAGTGGAAGGAAGAGGGAGCAATATGCATTTATTCAGCAGGGGGGTGCTTATCATTATCGGGCGAATAAGTGGCGGCGAGATGAAGAGAATTTGACGGTTTAGAATTGAGGAGGATACGCTACCCAAGCGGAGTCTTGATAATGAGCATGCAGAAGATGAAACGTCACACCTGACATAAATGATATCTTGAACATCAATCTATGCGTCATTCGTTCCATAATCTCTCCAAAATCTTCCCATCAAAAGATAGCAATTCATTCGAGGTCAGCACAGCCTCATTATGTAGCTTCACAACTGGATCCCCTCGCTCTCGCTTACCCTGAAGCTTACGCACTAGTCCCATTCCGTCAAGCCATTCGAGATAATCCAGCCGCGCGATTGTCGGAGTCTCCTATTGGTTCACTATCTGGGTTAATCCAGATCTTAGGGCTGAGCACGATGCCGTTATAACCGATGACGAAGTGGCATTTAAGCCGTATTTACCAGCTATTTAAGATCTTACGGTCGCTGATTCATTTATCGTATTCAATTCCTCTCATCTCATCTCACTCACTACTAAAAGTCAGCTTTTGATCTAGAACTTCTTCCCATCATGTCGTCTTCCAAAGAAGCAGAGCATCTCGCCAACTCCTCCCAACCCTCAGATCCCTCACCAGCCTACCAAGAAGAAGCAGGCCCCTCATCTGCAAACGAGCCATCATCCGATAAGATCCCAACCGCCGAAAACCCCTTCAACTTCCCCTCCGCATCCCCTCTGCCCTCTTACTCCGAGGCTTCATCCGCTCAAGAACCCCCCATCGCTATCCCTCAAGAGAACCCCACTCAAACATCCCCCTTCCTAAAAGCTTACGCGCCTGCTCTTCTTGGCCATGGGATCACGAAAGAAGCATGGGGTTCATTCCTCGATACTATCTCCGCCTTCATGACAGCCAAGGTTGGAGAGCGCGCTATTAATCACGCTGGAGACGTCGCAAAGAATATTGGCCAACAACCTGTGAATTACGTCAAAAATGTGCAGAATCATGCTAAGAGCGTTGGTAAAAACATTGTTGCCAACACCAAGCGCGGAAACATCCTTGGTGCAGCAGCTGGAGTCGTCGGAGGCGCTATATCAATCCCTCTAGGCGCTGTCTTCGGTGCCGTAGGAACAGTCGTTAGTCTTCCGGGACGAACAATCGCAGCAGCTACGCGAAAGCCAAAAACACCCGCTGAACGCGCCGTCGCATATGTCGTTGTCGCGAATCACGATTGGTTGAACAAGCGAGGCCTGCACGCGAGCTTGCTCAATACCGAACAACTCTCAGAGGTAGTAGGCATTTCTGTAAAGGCGTTATTGGAAGCTTCAGCAGAAGGCGATAAGAGCGCTGGGCCCTTGGGACCTTTGAGTGCGCTGAGTGATCATATTGCTCATCTGGAGGTCAACGGGCCTGGGGTTGTTGACATTGGGGCCGAGACTTGGTGGTTGGTTCTGGTGAGGATAGAAGCTACTGCTTGAGTGGTTTTACCTGGAGTTAAAATGAGCATTTTTTATTATTTTTCTCGATCATTTTATGGAGGCATTTGATGTTTTTGTTGTGATCATGTTGTTTTATCGTGAAATGCCGCTTTAGTCAATAACGTTGAGTCACGATTCATCTACCCCGCATACGTGCAATTATCAGTACATCTCGTGCACCAATTCTCGTCAGCCGATTTCGCTCACAAGACTCATATCTCAGCCAAACAAACACGCGACTATCTTTACCGTCCATTTAATCACTCTCCTTACAGTCCCTCATTCTTTACTACCTAAAACTATCACCATACTTAGCGTCATTTCACCACCATGGCTCCAAGCCCCCAAGCCATCTCAGGCTATCTATCCAGCCTCTTCAGCCTTGCCGGCAAAGTCGCCGTCGTAACTGGCGGTTCATCAGGCATAGGCCGCGAAATGGCTATTGCACTCGGTCGCGCAGGCTGTCGAATTGTTCTTGTTGCGCGACGACCGAAACCTCTTCAAGATACTATTGATCATCTTGCGGATCTTCACGTTACCGCTGAAGCGATTGTCGCTGACCTCTCAGACCAAGCTTCTGTGCGCGATGCGATTCATGCGATTAAAACGAATGCTGGGACACCGGATATTCTTGTGAATGCGGCGGGGGTTAATTATAGACCTCATATGAATGACCTCTCGCAGGGAGCTTGGGATGAGACTATCGCTGTGAATCTCACGGCACCATTCACACTCGGTCAAGCATTTGGACCAAAGATGGCTGAGAAGGGCTGGGGGCGTATTATCAACATCATAAGCCAACAGTCCTTCCGAGCGTTCGGAAATAGCGGTGCATATGGCGCTTCCAAAGCAGGTCTTTTGGGTCTGACACGTTCGCAAGCTGAGGCATGGTCAAAGCACGGCGTTTTATGTAACGCTATTGCGCCGGGTCTTGTTGATACGCCTTTGGCCAGAGCTACGTTTCTTGATCCAGGAAAGGCTGATACTCATGCTGCGAGGACGATGATTGGGAGGAATGAGCTGCCGAAGGACTTTGCGGGTATTGCGGTTTGGTTGGCGAGTGATGCCAGTGCTGCTGTGACGGGACAGACTATCTTTGTTGATGGAGGGTACTCGTCTACTTAAGGGTCTAGTTGAGGGTTGGGCTTGGGGTATGATACCACAGACAAGAATGGGCAGGCAAGATTGTACAGACTGCGATAGATATAGAGGCTTTCACTACATATTGTACTCAACTCATACATACATCATCTACGCCTCACCCACCAAAGAATGCCTATACCCTCTTACCTGCCTCTTATGCAACGCTCTAATCGTAAACGCAATCCCAATCAACCCCACCGCCATCCCAACCATAGTAGGATACCCCCTCGGATAACTCGGCGCCTCAACCTGCTGCCATATAATCAACGGCAACCACGCCTGAAACACATACGCCATCTGATTCATCGCCCCCGTAACCAACGCCCTCTCTTCATTATCATCACTGCAAATCTCATGCGCCCATGCAAACGTAAGTCCACTGATCCCGCCGCCAAAGCCACAGAGCATGAAGCATACCCACGTAAACGGCGTAGGGACTTTCCAGACCGTCAGTCCTACGTAGGCTATTATCTTGACCAAGCCGGAGAATACGATGGCTGGCCAGCGCGCACCGCGGAAGAGACTATCTGATGTCCAGGCGTAGATTAGTGTTGTTATGACGCTGATGACTTCGACGATGGTGGGGTAGAGGTTTACGTCGCTGATGGAGTAGCCTTCTGATTTGAGCCAGAGGGGAAATGCGGGCTGGGAGTTTCCGCCGTTGCCGTTGTTGAAGAGGATGTAGAGAAGGACTAGGGTATAGATATGCCAGCTTGTGAAGATCTTTTTAAACTTGGCTTTAGTGTATGGTGATCTTTGGGCTCGACCTTCAAGTTCCATACGCTTCTTTGCGAGGGCGATATCTTCCGGCGTGAAGTACCAGGCTCTTGTTATCTCCGGTAGATCTGGTAGGAAGAAGAAGCCTGATATGGCGATGGGGAGGGACACGATCGTGTTGGTGATGAATAACCACTGCCAGCCGTGATATCCATGTACACCATCGAGGTTATGCGAGCCAGCCATGAGATAGCCTGATACCATAGATCCAACGTTGCCCATGGCGTGGAACAAGCATGATCGTTTGGCTAGTTCGTCTTTGCGGTACCATGAGCCGACAATATATTGCATTCCAGGGTAAAAGGTACTCTCTGCGAGACCGATGAAGAAGCGGAGGACGTAGAGTTGAGTGGCGTTTGTGCATTTCGTGAGAAGGATGGTGAGGACGGACCAAGTTACTTCGCAGGCGGGGATCCAGATACTCGGTCGGATGCGTGTCAACAGCATGTTACTGAGCAGTTAGTATAACATCAATGACGGACATGAGGAGTGACTTACCTTGGGATTTCACCAATGACATATCCAACTGTCCAACATGTTTGCATATAGTTCAGCTCATTGCCGAACAGGTTCATGTCTTCTTTCATGCCCGACACAAAGGCATTGTTGATGTTCACCTGCCTTGTCAGTCAACGTTACATCTGACCGTCGGACATCTCACTTGATCCAAGTACTTGATGAAGTATCCCAAAGACGCCAAAGTCATAAGAGCAGCATCAAGCTTAAACAGAAACTTGCGCTCTTCAGGTGATTTGTCAAAGGTGTCCCATATGTACGACTTCCAGTTCCTCTTGGGCGTCTCTTGTAGGACAGCTACAACTGGTGCATCTGAGTCCGAGCCTGGAGTGAGCTCTGGCGTACCTTGGACCTTCTCGGTCGAGACCTCTTTGCTATTGTGTGCCATAGCGATTGCGTTGTCGGGATTGGGGTAGTGTTGAGGATGGTGGCTGATCGGGGAGAACACTTTCTTTTAAGCTTATTTTCATAGATGGCACTACAGCATTACTACCCGGCCGGTTTATTTCCCCCGCGGCATCGATATTTACTGATTTAAGTAATCTCGTCGCGATATAACCGATGTAGGATCCTACGTGGGGAGCATCATGCATGAACAGATCCCATCCAATGACAGACTGAACAAAGGACTGCTCATTCTGTGCATCAATTGCGTCAATACAATGCTCCCCATATCTGGCGATGGTATTTCCGAAATTACTCAGATCTGCGTTGATAAGGCCGAGAGCAGGAGTCATGCATCCGCGATTGCAACGTCGGGGTAGCTTGGTGATTCGCTAGTCACGCTGACGTGACCGAGACCTTGTATGTGGTGATCACGCAGTACGAAATCTCACTTCCGGACGACAGAAGAAGATCCGGTATGGAGGTTTGACCTTGTCATTTCTATCACAATCCCCGTAACAGTGTTGACATGGTTATTGCATTTCTTTGTCTTACAATGGGTTGATCTACCAGGAACGCAACTCTAGCTATTTAGCTCGTCTATGGAGTCGATGAATAGACAACTGGTGTTTAAAAACAATATGAGTAAGAGCACTAATGCCTTCTTTGTAAACTGCTTAGAAATATTCAACTTGTGGCAACGTGATTCATCGGTGGCAGTGCGAAATGGTACAGGTTAGGCAGCTATGTGTTGCTCAAATCATGGTGTCAGATTGCCTTGATCAACGTTAACGGTGCGTTTGAAGAGCAGCGAGTTCTTGTCATATGATATAAAAGACATGCATGGGCACTTTATACTACTATTGAAGCTTTCACAACGAAGCAAGCCATGTCATCCCGCCTCGGATGAGTATCGATACAGCCACTCCAGTTACTAACGTTAGATTCCTCATGACCAATATCAAGCAGGATATATTGAGGCACAATGACCTAATACATACAAGGATGGCGGCTCAATATCGTTTCATCAGGCTCTATAGCTCTTTGAGGCTCTCGCTGCAAGTTATCAGGACTCTGACCGCTTTTGTAAATCCACCAAGGCAAGGGAAGTATATACAACACGCATATGGCATTTGCCGCCCATGCCCTATCCGAGTCCATGCACCGAAGTCCAGGACCGGAATAACAATTCTCGAAGAAGCTGCTTTGTGCCACAACAAATCATAGCCAGATATAACCTCCACACACCTTAGCTGCTATCTCAACGGCAGCTCTACTCCACTCAAGACTCTGAAAGTCCTCCAGTAAACTTCAAAACATTCCAGTGGAGAAGGTCTCGCGTGGCAATCGCATCCTCAAGGCTGTCGTGACCCCTTCCTTGCTGGATGGCTCTGCCCAACCGCTCCTCAGCCAGCTTCTTCAACGAAAGCCCAGCCGCTGTGTCACGATTGTTTCCCTCGACAACAAGCGTGTCGATGAGTCGAGGGTGAATCCAGCGCAAAGAAGTGAGATCTGACTTGACACCATGTCCGATGACGATTGTTTCTGGATCCACGAACTTCCAGATCAAAGCGCGGGCGTTCTTCCATCCATAAACACATTTTCGTTTGTTCCGTGCTTCGTTCATCATCTTCCATGTTACACCTGACCACTTGGTGTTCAAGTGCAGCATTGGAACATCAGGCCATACGATCTTGTCGATCAGAACGTTGCTGGAGAAGTAGTCGATGAGAGTCAGGCGGATTAACTCAGTGTCACTAGATGCGGCCGTTCCCATCTCGCAGTCGATAACGACAGCTTTGCGTGTATCCTTTGTCGTGATGGAAGGTGTTGCGGAGTACTGCCAGCGGCTGGAGATTTCTTTGAGGGTACGCTTTTCAGGTTTGTGTTCGTCCTCTTTCTTGCAAGGAGGTCCCATCACATGCTGGTCACAACAGGTCCATTTCTATCCTAAGTGTCAGCAAACTATGTTTCATATTGGAAAGGTTAGAGACGTTACCTTGTTGGCGACTTTCCCGTCGTGGAATTTACAGCGCAGTTCCGGTGCGCGTGTTTCCTCCAGCTTCAGTTGTTCCATTCCCAGTGAATCAACCTCATCCATGACCTTACTCTGCAAGGAACCAGGAGTAGTCGAGGGTGCGGGATCTTTCTTGGGAAGGACTTTCTGTCGACTTCTCCGTTCTTTCTTGGCAAGCACTAGACATGTTAGATCTTGGTTGCTGGGATACGGTAAAAAGATTCTTACAAATGTTGCATCTCGCACAGCGTCTCTTTTTCTCGAGATCGGCGTCGGACAGACGAGCTGTCACAAAGCTCTTTTCTGCCAAACATTCAGGTGAATGAACGAGTCCGGAAAGAGCGTCAAGATAAGAGGGCTGGTCCTGCATTAACGCGCTCAACGGTGCGATGGTGCTTTCCATGATGAGTGTGATAGGACAGAGGCTGTGAAAGAGGCTCGAACCCTAGTACAAATGTCAATAACAAAATTAATAGAAGAATAGAGGGTGAATGAGAGATCGCGTTGTATCTTGCTGTGAGTGTTGAAGGGAAGTGGTGAGAAAAACAGCTGCGGGGCAAAAGGTTCAGTTTGACTGTATGAGGACAGTCAGGTGCGGCGTAGTCCTAGCTGTGGGGCACTGATTCGGTGAACGATAAGGCCAGTGCCAGTGGAACTTGTAGTCCTTGAATGTCGGACATCGTAATGGAGCGAAGGCTATGATCGCATGCGAAATATATGGAAAGGAAATCTAGAAAAGGACAGAGGAAAATTAATGATAAATTCGCGATAAGTAAACGTAGAGAATAGGTGAAAGGCCAACCAATTCCTGGCGCGTGGTAACGGTCAAAAGCCCCTCGAATACATCTACATGGTTTATAACACGAGGTCTCAGTCCCAACGTCTATCCTCAAGGCCTGCAGTCCCTTCGTCAGCTGCGTAGGCTAGATACGATAAAATTCACTCTCTAACGTCTTTATAAAGCCCTGAGCGCGGTTCGCAGTCTATGAACTAAGAACTTATGTAAACGATTTCAGGAGGATTAATTTAGCATGACTTGTGTGAGTAATAATGCTCCCAGATACCCGATGCAGACACAAGAGGTTAATTGGACAAATAGTTGAGATCTACTATAGACTGGAAAGAAAAGACTAGGGAATGGGTCGAGCTGCTGCAGAAGATCAATAGCGGCAATGACCCTCTCAGCCTATGCGAGCCCTAAAGCTTTATCTGGCCAGCCAACTTGGCCTCCAGCGTGTCAAGATCCAAATCGTACAGCCACTGCATATCGCTGTTCGTAGATTTCTCCTTATCCACCATCTGCAGTAACTTCGATCTTTCAGCCTCGGACGACCTCATCATGTTAGTCACCCGCATCATTTCATGTATCCTGTTGATCTTGTCCTGCCGCCAAGACTTCCACGTCCGTAACACCAAAGGCCAAGCCTCGTCATTCCATTCGTGAGAAAGGACCTCGGCCAGTGAAAAGGCATCCTCCAGGGCCTGGTTCACTCCTTGTCCAGATGACGGCGGCATGGCATGTGCAGCATCACCTATCATGATAACGTTTCCAGAAGATGATGACCAGCTAGGTAGCTCAGGCATGACGTAGAACGGCCAGCAAAGTAAGCTCTCTGGGCGCTTGCACAATTCGTCAACTGCATGTTTCGCTGTATCATGCCACTGGTCATAATCTTTCCGCATTAAAGCGGCTGCAGATGCTGGGTCCGAGGCGAGAGCCTCCCAACCTTTTCGATTCGCTTCCGGATACGAAAATTGCGATCCAATCATGAGATCTGATCCATCTGCCACTTCAGGAACCATGAAAAGAGCTCCAGGCTTCCCCAGGATTGTACAGCTAGCTGTAAATTCCGGATCGGGCCATTCAACAGACTCCACTGGAATGTGTCCATATATGCACAACAGATTAGCATAATCAGGGACAATATCCGTCATGTGGCGTCTCAAAGTTGAATGAATACCGTCAGACCCGATCACAAGTGCGGCGCGTTCTGTCCGGTTTCCAACTTGAAAGACAACCCCTTCAGCCGTATCGCTGATGACCTTTTCGAACTTCAGATCATAGAAGATGGGTACCTTCTTCTCAGCCAGGGCAGCTCTCATCTCCTTAAGCAGGGCGAGCCGATAGAGTCGGTAGCAAGGGTAACCATCCGGGCCGTCCGAGGCAATCTTCGTCTTCATCACGGTCTTGTTATCTGCGTCCTTGATGGTGGTGTATTCGAAGATGTAACTCTTATCCTCCAAGCGACTTAAAATTCCTAGCTCATCGAGAACTCTGCACCCGTTGGGTGAGAGTGTCACGCCGCTTGCAATGACGTCCGAGTCTACACTCCTGGCCTCGAAGATTCGACAAGGGATAGATTGTCGATGTAAAGCTAGTGCGAGAGCGGTACCCTGTAGCATTTATCAGTCTTGAATGCGCTTCTTGTACTATGCGTCAGGACTTACCCCTAAGCCGGCACCGATAATGGCGACACCATTCGCTTTCAGGTTGGCGGACATAGTAAATCTTGCGTTGAAACCGAATGAGAAAAGATGTTGAGGCTTTCAGGATCCTACGTTCTCAAGCTTGGCGGAATGTTTTATATAGCAGCATATCCGGTATCTCTTCAGGCCACCTAATGCTTGTGGGCTCTAGTGCCGTGACAGCCGGCCAAACAGTTAACAAGATTAGCTGAGCGATTTGTTTCAATCGCCATTAATGCTCCAGCGTGTGCCCTGCAAGTGTTAGGTGGCTAGGTGGCATTGAGAGATTGGTGGAAGATTTGGGCTTCATGCAGTAAAGGCGGTTCGGAATATTCAAACAAGTCCGACGCCTTGATGAAGATACGATCGGCCAGGATTGTCTAATATAAGCGATTTTGAGAGAATACATATTCGAGGAGCGAAAGGAAGCGGGATTTGATAGCCTCCGAAACCCCGACGCACGGACTCGGCGTTCGTATACATTTGCCTTGTAACTTCTGCCACTCGAGATTTCGTGTTCGGAATCCGGCACTCGTATAATGCTGGCCTAGAGAGTATTTAAAACTTTGTTTAAGTTTCCGCGTAATGGGCTAGTTTTGAGTGGAGTGACTCGATACAACGAAGCGTGCATGTCCATGAGCTTCACCTATCTTGGGCTATCTAATGCCTCATACGCTCACTGCGACTCTTCAGAACCTCAACTAAAGCAACACCATCCTTCGTAGCCTCGTCCAAATCCTCCTTCGGCAAACCAAGCAGCTCATTCTGCGCTTTTGCCGACAGATCACTCGGATCCTCCGGGAAGAACGCCCTCGCGTAGAGTAGCTTACTGAAGCCGGACATGTCCCCGCGCTTGACCTGTGCCATACCGTCTTCATACCTCTTCTTACTCGACTCATGAGTAACACTCCAGTCAGCGTTAGAAGTACCAGTGACACGCTTGACGCTCTCAAAGAGATCTCGCTGGCTGACGACGAAGCTGTTCAAGTAAACAGCCCGGTTCGAGAAACTTGAAACGGTGAGATCATTATCATCATCGGGTAATTCTTTCAAGCTCAGAACCCTCGCAATAGCCCTACCAACCTGGGCAAGCGTGGAAGTCGAATTTTTCACATTGCCATCGTCATAAAGCGTAAGTGACTTGTTGTCAAAGTCAAACCCAAAACGACTCTCACCGCCAGCAAGACTGTAGTCAAACCAGAACCCGCAACAAACAGTAATCCACTTCATACCAAGTCTCTCAATCTCGTCCCTGTTGGCTTTGGATATCGGTCCGAGGAGAGTATCTTCCCCAAGCTTAACCTGTTCGATGTCACCAGCGTAGCCATTGGGCATGATATAGCGTACGCCAGCTTTGGCGGCGGCTTGGACGAGTTTGCTATGTGTATCCTTGGGAGCGTTTGGAGCTAATGTTATGATGAGGAATTGCTGGTTCTTCAGCGCAGCGATCAGTGTTGATTCGTCGCTATAGTCGATCGGGGCGACGATAATGCCGTCGGGAAGGTTGTTAGTGCTTCCCTGGCGAGTCAGGGCGGTGACAGTATGTTTGCCAGTTTGGAGGAGTGCGTTCGCGATGTGAGAGCCGATTGTTCCGCCGGCCTAACTATTTGTTAGTGCCGTTCGGCAGGACAAAGGCTAGCTGTACTTACGCCGACGACTGCGACTCTCTCAACGGAGTTGGTGAAGCCGGCCGGCTGGTCTCTAGCGTATCTGGCCATTTTGATTGTTGTCAAATGTGAACTTATGGTAAAAGTGAAGAGTAGTTATGAGTGCAGGTATAGTCGAAGATATTCGTTATGCTTGCTGAGGTGCCATTGTTGGAGGGCCTTGCTGTCTTTTAAATATTTATTATTACCTCGCTAGTTGAACTACCACCTTCAATCAAATTCCCTCTCGGTAATTTCGTATATCATGGCTTACAAACTGAACCTCACAGTCCGTCGTATTCTCGGGTATTTCTGTGACTCTATCCACATTTGCCCGGTGTATCGGATGAAGCACGGGAATAGTATTGCTTATTCATGACTTTGAATACGCCGAGACGAAATGACCGAGAAGCACTTGAGACAACGAGAGCTTCTATGAGGATACAGGTTGACATGACAACCAATGGTGGATAGTTAGTCGCATATCATCGTATAAATACTAGGCTTCTGTCAGTTCATCTTCATAGTGCACATTACAGGTGTTACATTTAGGATGTGACAAAATTGAACAACTCTATGCTTAGTGCTAAGGAGTTCGAGATAAACTCAGACGTCGTTATAATTCTTGCTGACTTCTACTATACAAAGTGGCGTGCGCCGATAGACCATTTAAGCATGAGTACTGCTTACTTATGCCTTCTATCAATATGTAAGAAGGATTGAAACACTAACTATGCTTTCTCGCTGACAGGACTAGAGCTAAGAAATAGGAGAGCAATCCAATCACGACCGTAAGAAGAACCAAAGCAAACCTGTTCCTGTGACAAGAAGAGAGATGGGCTTTAAACTTGCCACAAACAGCCGGAAGCTCAGTATTCGATGACCCAGTCTCATCATTTGGGTCTAGGAATCTTATAGCGCAAAAGATTTCTGGTTTGTACTTCTTCCACCGCCCTCCTTCCGATATATGGCTCAATGGCTCGCGAATCATTTGCGATGCCCGGAATAGGCTGAAGTGAGAGCGATTGCTGCGAATGGAAAGAATGATGAAGTAGGTTGACCGAGCTCTGGAAAGTGTAGCCACCCTCGTGACAATAAAGCATTTGGGTGGCAGGATTCCTGGAAACTGCCATTGTCGGAGTTGCGAGTCAAGAGGGAGCTGTGGCGGTGTGCTGTTTTGTAGATCCCATATGATAGAGAACCAAAGCTGAGAAAAGCACTCGAAGAAGCCTTGCACATACACGTGACAAGGATTGCCAATCTCATAGCCCTCTCCATGGATAGCCAGAAGTGGAGTTGACGAATCTAGGGAGTAATAGATTGGCATGTAAACGCTCAAATCTCCATCAAACAGGCGTAGAAGGACCTCCAAATATCTTGGACAAACGCAATCGTGACCAAAGGGCTCTCCCTGCTTATCAATAGATTTTCGAGACACGGTACCTAGGTGTCCGCTCATCATAGCGAGCAAAGCAGTCCGGAAGGCAACTTTCTGTTTTTGTTGGACCTCAAAGGTCTCCCGATCCAAAAGGGCACGGACATGATGCAATCTGCCATGAAAAGCAGCGGCAGTTATAGTCTTTCTAGAGCAAAAGTTAACGCTGATAGAAGGGTCTGCTCCAGCGTTGAGTAAAATGTCGACCAAGCTTAGCTGACGGTCTGCTGTTCCTTCGGTACATCGTAGCGCGAAATTCGACGCACTGAGGCCGAGACCACTCAGTTCATACTCAAATTTGGAATATAATTCCAAGGCCTTGACCAAGTTATCTATCTCACAGTCCATCCAGTTGATATGAGGGGCTGATCCAAAGAGAAAAGGGAAAACATGCCGTCCACTAGACGTCAACATGGCTATGCGAATTGCTTCCCTGTGATCTTGACAAGAGAGGTCAATCGATGTGCCTAGCATCTCCAACAAGGATTGAATGACCGAGAGATTCCCCCACATCAATGCCAATACTAATGGCAAGACACCTTCCCACGGCTCTTCGATATTGGCGCCAAGATTGACGAATAATGGAATGAGGTTGTATTGCCTGTTCCGAGCGGCCAGGCTTAGGAGGTAATCTGGATTGTAGACCACTGTGTTTGCGTCGAGAAGAGCTCTAACGGTTTTCTCATCGCGGTCTAGAACAGCGAGCTCCAAGGTTGTGATATTTCCTACCTCAGTGTTGAAGTCTGCACCTCTATCGAGTAATATCTGTATGAGGACTCTTTGACTTCGCTTCCTTGAAAACCACAACGCAGCTTCCAAGGCTGTATTGGCCCTTGGTCCCTCGCAACCTTTACGAACCTTTTGTGACCGATAATGAAGAGAATAGTTCGCCTTTGACCTAGCTTTAAGCATATCCACCTCAAAGGATAACATGTTGTCGCATTGAATTGTTGCTATTTGAGGTCCGCTCTTGACATTTGCCTTTGCGAGCAAGGCTATTTCAGAACGCTTTGGAATCGTTCGAGACTGGCGAGGCTGAATGTAGTTCACGTCTGCCTCAGCTTCAAGTATAGCCTCAAAAGCTTTTATATTGTTGCATGTAATTGCTCCTATCAGAGGTGCAGGGTTGCCGTTGTTGACCTTGGCGTTTGCGGATAATATAAACTTCCAGATACATTCATGCCCATGTACAACGGCTAGTGTAAGAGGAGATGGTGTCAACATAGGACATACGTCGAGCTGATCACCAGCCTTCTGCCAGAGGTCTTTCAGAACATGAAAGAGTCCGTAGATAGACATCACCTGGAAAGGTGTTGATGATATATGCAAACGATAACTGTTCCCTGAGGCCATGTTCATCATCCCAGGAATCGAGCTGTCCATCCGATGTAAAAGCAACTTCCAAGTCTTGAAAGACTGGCTTCCTTGGGAAATCGGCTCGAAGAAGTTCCGTAGGAGATTTGAGAGTTCAGAGTGTCTGAACATAGGCAAATCCACTTCATGGACATGCCAGAATAAATGCTTGACTATATAGCGACATTGAACTGTGAATTTAACACAAGGGCCACCTGGATGAGATGGATTTCGTGCAATAACCAACAGAGGAAGTTGAGATCTCCTATTCCACTCATCTGGTAGTGGCACACGGACCAAATATATGTTAAAGAACTTGATAGAAGAGATGGCAACGTGTTGATGCGCTTCGAGGATGCTATAATGATGCTTCTCGATGTATTCTCGTGCCGACAAGTGCGAGAATCGCCACCGACGCACCTCCCGATCGTAGACAAGCAGGTTTCCGCAGATACTCTGGATAGTCCCCTTCGCAAAAGCTGTATCAGCCTCTATGTTTCCAGAATCTTTGTCGATTTGCATCATTAGCAAAAGGTCGGAAGTCCTTAACGGTTCGAATGCACATAGAGCCCATTGCAAGGCACGCCTGGCTAGTCGCTCTTCATACGGGGACATCTCCTGGATCTGATTCCAGACCACATCGTATGCGCCCTTCAGTCCGATGGGCGAGGCCTTGAGCTGTTCTCCGATACTTCTTTCGCTCCAGAGTTTTAAGCGATGGATCTGGTCAACCTGTAGTGCTGCCCATTGGAACATTCCTTGGCTTTTCTCGTGAAACACGGATTTGACCTCTTCCTGGAACTCGGAACTTATGTCAACCCAACGAGTGTCTCGAAATAGCTTATCTTGCACAAAAGATGAGATATCTTCTTCATTGTCCGTTGCTTGTATTATCATGACAGGTGTACTACTGAAGTGGCGTAGAATGTCCTCATCATGTCTGCTGGAGATGAAGACCCGGAGCTTTGAGCTCCCATTGGTCAGGTTGCTGAGGACTCTCATAAGCTCGTCTCGGGTATTTCTATCACACTCATCAAGGGCATCAAGAACAACTGTAGTTCGAGAGTAATCTTCGATGAGCCTCCCGATCAGTTGTTCGCAGGTTGATACGTCGAATGTTGTACCATTAAGTTCAAGTCTGGTCGGCAGATCCTTAAGAGCAACGTGGATCGTTCCACGTTCTATTTCCTGCAATGGAGTCGAAAGCTGGCGAAGAATACTGCGGAGAATATGCTGAGGATTTCGCCGGTTCTCCTCGTCCCTCTTGCAGTAGAAAAACGCCAGTGCCTCGCCCGCCTTGGCACCCTCGATGGTATAATCGACTACTCGTGAAATAAGAAACGTTTTTCCGGCTCCAGCTGCGACTTATTAGTCCCGAAGTTCCAAACGCTGGAAAAGCTCTGCACTCACGATTCCCGTAAAGAATGGTTACTGATGAATCACTCTGCTTCCACCGAACGAACGTCTCCCTCTTCAGAATCCACTCGCAGGTACCCGCAGTTCGTTTTTGACTAATTTCGTCATGATGAGCACGGAATAGGATGGAAGAGATAGCCCCAAGTGTCTTGCGTCGTTCGGACTCATCGATGCGAACTAGTAGTTCTCGGAATCGATCCCCTAGGTCGGTGAGAGATGGCTGGATCTTTTCCACCAGGTCGAGAGATTTGCGCGATAGGGTATGACTCAGGATCTTGTGACAATTCTCTCCACAAGCTATGGCCTTTTTGTGTTGTGCTTCCAGCTCCTTATGGATACTCACTACCTCGGACGAACTGAATATCGCTGTAGCTTTGCGTTTGACCTTATGTTTGCTAGAAATAGAGTAACAATACTTAAGAGCACTCAGTAGTCCGGAGTAGAGCTTGATCAGCTCCTCGTGCAAGCTATTGAGGCACTGCTGGCTGAGTTTGACATCGTTCTGTGTTGCTCCGATGCGCATGGACTCTGTCGTATAGACCATCTCCAGAACGCGACCAGAAAAGACGAAGTGCGGGGTTGAGGCGAGGAGTTCAAGAACACTCTCTGCCTGCTCTCTTTCGGCCAATATAGCCTGCGAAAAGTTAGCGTAGGCCCTCAATCAGACGACCACTGACATCCGGGCATATTTTACCTGCAGGGCGAATCGAAAAGCAGCCCATGGAAGAGCTGCATGAACAGGATCGAAGGAAGAGATGACATCACCAATCCCTTTGACCTTATCTAACCAATTAATGATCTTGTCGAAATACCTTCTAAACCTATGGTTGGACTTTTCAAGGTCTTTCTGCTTTTTTGTTGTCTGTTCAATGAGCGTATCGATCTGTTCGGTCGCGGTCGCGCTGGGCTGTATGCCTTGTTCGAGGGAGGCTAACCATTCTTTGACATCCACTGGGAGATTCTCACGCGCCTTCGTCCATAGGGATGATGTGTTAGCCATCATACACGGAGCAGAATGGTCGTGACCAATGCCGATATTATAGCAGAGTAAATCGTGCAAGTAGCAAAAGACATCGAAATTAGGCAACGGCTCCGAAAGATGGAAGCATTTGGAGATTTTCAGCTTCGTGGCCAACAGATTATCGCCACGTGAGCTGCAGCTCAGCCTCACTGTGCGCCTACATGTCAGCCTTCTATGCAGGTTTTACATAAAATTACTAATCTTAGCAATTTATGTCAGCGAGTGGCTTGAAAATGTAAAAAGGGAGATTATGGTCGATTAATGCATAAAGTCTTGAACCGATTTCAACTTTAAGCCTCTTGTTTGTTCAAGCTAAGAAACGACACACCCGGCCAAAATGGCTCTCCGTCATGCTGAACGTAGCTGTGCATTGGTGGGCCCGTTAAGTACTGGTATCGCCGTGAAAGCCATCACTTCGAAGCTCGTCGAGCAGCAATCTTATAAAAGATGCTCCCATCGTATATGCATCTGATATCTTCCTTCATCATACGTCCATCGTCCGGCCAAAACAAGATGTAAGTGGCCAACCCTGGGTCGGGAGTTAGTTGTAGTAGATGTAGTAGACTCACGGCATGTCATTCACTTACACTCAAAGAAAGCACCGCCTCATCCAACGGGATCAGCGATGAGCCTTTGGCCCTTCATCAAGTTGCTAACATCCCATATAGTCAAGTAGTCTCGGCCTTCTGCATACTTGGAGAACATGTCTTCGAACTTCTGAGGAATGAAGCGACCTTCGGTGTCGTAGGTTCCAGTGTCGCTGCCATGTTTGTCCTTATGGATATTGTCGATATAGATACGGAAGAAGGGGTCAGGGAGGAGCGAGGACTGGGTCGGGTATGAGAAGTTGCCGTGGATAACGAGGGCCGAGATGAATGATAGGATGATTCCGTAGCCTAGTTGGTAGAAGCCTCGGAATGTGTCAAGTGGCCAGATCACACCATCGTGGTCCTGAAATTATTAGTAACGGGTTAGAAGGCATGAGGGAGAGGGATTGTACCTTGTCAAAGAAATCGCAATGCTGCTGCAGAACCTGGGAAACATCAGCACCGAGGGTGTCTGACCACGTATGATCCTTACCGTTTGATCCTGGTGCCGTTGAGCCCAGTCGTTCTCAGTCGTTCCCTCAGGACACTCATGGGTAGCAGCAAGATTGGCTCTCGCAACGCCTGGAAATTCATGAGCGTGACGTGTCCAGTCCCGGGTGCGGACGCTTACCTGCGTGAGCTAATCTGGGCTTGTCAACTCCCGGCTGATACGGCTTCCTTTCGACGGTCACGGGAACCGAATCAATTGAAGTCATAATGATAGAATTAGGATCGACCTTTAGTGCATCAGAGTAAGATTTTGTGTTTTTGGGGTCGTTGAAGTCCATTTTGGCGACGTCGAAAGTGTGTTGATTTTGTTGGAGAGACATCGAAAATAAGGTATCTTAACCAGTTTATATTCTATGTCGCTGCTGGAATGCAATACTGCGTTTGACATGTGAAGATAAGGATGTAAACATTTGACGTCATCGATCTGAGCCAAGTCAATAATACTCGCACGACTCTCTGTTATGCGAGTTGTCCCTACGCAATGAGACATGTGCAACCGAACGCGTCATTAAAATGTAAGCGAGACTTTCTGATCGGTATTATTAATTGCCCCATCTTGGTTTGCCATGCCCGGTTTCAATTTGATGCTACTGAATGACCATGATGAGAAGTCATAGCAGACTAGGAATCGCGTCATCATGACTTCAAACATCCCTGCCCGCCCGTAACCACCGCGACAATCTTCAATTGCATACACAATCATGCGGTTTCATCATAAAGCCATCAGTGAAGGCGATGGGGTCATAATACATGCTCTGTAATGGCAGAAATAATAAAAACGTCGCTTGATCTCTGTCTTGGTGTTTTTTGCCAAGTTTCTTCGCATTTATTCTCCACGTAACGCCAAGATCACGACTCATTTACCATGGATAAAGCACTACAGGCCGGCCTCTCAGCAGGCATGTCCACTGTCTCAGGCTTCCATTCCAAGAAGCCCAATTGGGCAGACCCAGAAACTGCCGGTGCCAACGTTCTTCCAACATCACACTGTCCCGAACCCAGGTCTCGCGTTGAGTTTCCAAGCCCTCAAAAGCCCGTAAAGGCTTCTCATATCTGCATCGGGGCTTGGTCGTGGGGTGACAAGTCGACGTGGCAATGGGATGAAAAGGAACTACCCCAAGTCATGTTGGCTTGGAAGACGCTTTACGAGGCTGGCATCAACTTCATTGACACGGCTGAGGCGTACGGTAATGGAGAGAGCGAGAGGATTATTGGCGAACTGGTTAAGGACATTCCCCGCGAAAGTATCGTCATACAGACCAAATACTTCAGCACTCCTCTCACAGCCGCCAACTTCATCCATCCCGTCGATGCGCCCGTCAAGAGTCTCAAGGCAAGTCTTCAGCGCATGAACCTCGAGTACGTCGATATTTACCTTGTCCACGGACCGATCCACCCGCAGAGCATCCCTACTATTGCAGAGGGCATGGCTCAATGCGTTGAACAAGGCCTTGCTCACTCAATTGGAGTAGCCAACTACGATGTCGAAGATGTTCAAAAGATCAACGATGAGCTCGCAAAATTCAACATCCCTCTCGCGACCAATCAATGCGAGTACAACATCCTCCGTCGCTACCCCGAGCTCACTGGCAACATCGAGAAGTGCAAGGCTAGTGGCATGATCTTCCAGTCATACTCATCACTTGCCCAGGGTCGGCTGACTGGCAAGTACACCAAGGACAACCCGCCACCAAAATTACGCCGTTTCAGCAGCTACAAGATGGAAGATCTTGAACCTGTGCTTGAGACTTTACAGAGGGTTGCTGAGAGACGGCGCAAGAGCATCGCTGCTGTTGCGCTGAACTATAACATTAGCAAGGGTGTCCTGCCAGTTGTTGGGATCAGGAACGTTGAACAGGCGGAATGTGCTATTGAGTCGCTCGGATGGAGACTTACGGATAGTGAGATTGTTGAGATTGACAAGGTTAGCATTGTTGGAGACAAGACTGTGCTTTGGCAGCAGGGCTAGGTACTTGGGGCCCTATGTAGACAGTACCCTAGAACAGTTAAATTGGTTTACTACAAATAATCAAAATTAATCAAGGGTATTGGATATTAAGCTTAACAAACACAATCAGATGCCACCAAGACTTCTTAACGTCTAGGTGTTGTATGGTGTCGAGGCCCAGCCTCGTGCTAACAAAGTCATCATCCATTAGCTACCTGCGCTTAACCTAGGGTCTTTCCCGACGCACCTGTATTGAATTCGCTGCGGTCTTGATTAGTGGATGGCCAACTTGACTAACGGGCTTAAGGAACGAGGGAGTCCAATGGCAATATAAGTGTCAATCTGCAGCATATGATATCCAAAGTCTCTTCTTTCTCTACCTAGGTTTAGCTACTGTTTGAAGAACCCCTGATATAACGGGTTTGATTCGCTGACTTCCCTGCTGGGATGCCTTATCTGCCATTCTGCCTTCCTGATCTTTTCGGGAATGCTTTGCGGCGTCTTCTTATTCGCTAGTTGTCTCGAAGCGAAATGCATTTATTGCCGTAGCGGCAACAGGCAACGTTCGTTCAATAAAATTCTTCGCGAGGCGGTTTCACAATGCTTGCAATGTTGCGGTCAGAATTTCAGCTGGAGTGATTGCCAGCCAACGAGTGATGTGGCTATGTGTGATAGGCTGTTTTGCCCATTCATGCGGGTGCTAAGCCGGGGCTGAATGGTTGCATCATTAGGTAGCCCACTGCCTTAAGCGCCCGGTAACGCCATAATATGCAGGCTTGGACAAGATTCAGGGCTGTGCTTACGCGCCGGCGGTGAAGACAAAGCAGGCTGTGATGCGTTTCATACCGCCTTTCTTTCTTTTCATAACGTTTATTTCTCACAGATTGCATGGTGTTTTTGCAAAAGATCAGAGAGCGCCATTCAGCAGCATACATCCCACTAACACTCCGTGGCAGCAAAGCAACGCACCATGCCCGAAGCTGGTGAATACACAATTGGTTGGATCTGCGCTTTGACCAAAGAGCTCATCGCAGCCAAAGCGTTCCTCGATGTCCTCCACGATCCTATTGACAACGCAGCGATCAATGACGACAACAACTACACACTGGGTAGCATTGGCAAACACAATGTCGTCATTGCAGTCTTGCCGTATGGCCAATACGGTCTAGTCAACGCAGCCGCCGCCTTGAAAGATATGACTAGGACATTTTCCAACCTCCGAGCTGTGCTCATGGTCGGGATTGGTGGCGGCGTCCCAGGCACTAAGGATATCCGTCTGGGTGACATTGTTGTTGGATCTGTAGGTCGAAACAGCAGCGGCGTCATTCAGTACGACTACGGAAGGGCAGTTCAAGGGGAGGAATTCGCTGTCACTGGTCACTTGAACCAGCCGCCTATGGCGTTCCTAACAGCGATGAGTGCTCTACACGCTACGTATCAGATGGAAGGTCACAGCATCGAGAGCAACATCGGCAAGGCACTCCAAAGATACAAACGACTGAGTAAGAAATACAAGAGGCCCGCTGCATCCACCGACAGATTATACAAAGCAGAAGCCATCCATCAGGGAGGCGAGGGTATAGTCTGTAGCAGTTCTTGCGGCGATGACAATCTCGTGCATCGGGACGAACGGGACGAGGACGAAAACAATCCTGCCATTCATTGCGGTATGATAGCATCAGGTAACTCTCTGATGAAGGATGCACTTCTACGTGATAAGCTCGCCGCGAAGCATGGTATCTTGTGCTTTGAGATGGAAGCTGCAGGGCTTATGAATCACTTCCCGTGCGTGGTCATCAGAGGGATCTGTGACTATTCTGATTCGCACAAAAACGACGAGTGGCAGGAGTATGCGGCTATGGCGGCAGCGGCGTATACCAAGGATCTCTTCCTGGAGGTAGCTCCGAGCAGCGTGCAGAAGGAAGAACGAATCAAAGCTGTTTTGGGACAAAGTGAGTAATTGAATATTTATATAATAGCTGATGTACGATTACTGGAAGCTGATAGAAATCGACAGTCAACGACAAAATCGAGGATATTCGCCATATAGCCACGGAGAGCAATCGTGACATAAGGTTTCTTTCGTCCAGCGTTCACGACGATGCGATATCGAGATGGCTGGGTGCATCTGATCCATCAGTCGATCACAATAAGGCTCGAGAGGCATACCACTCAGGTACCGGCCAATGGCTGTTGGACAACCCTCAATATCTCCACTGGAAGTCCCATAAGAATTCCTTTCTCTGGCTGAATGGAAATTCAGGTATGGGGAAGACAATTCTAAGCTCGACGGTCATCGAAGACATACGAAGCAGCACCCTCCCCCAACTCTGTAACTGTGCAATAGTTTACTTCTACATAACATTCGCCGACAACCAAAAACAGTCTCTCGACGCTATCCTTCGATCTCTGATCAATCAGCTTTACCGCAGCCTTCCAGAATCTCGACACCCAATCATCTCACTTCATTCTAAATGTGGCAGTGGGAGTTGTCGAGCAACAGTAGAACAGCTTGAATCTACCTTTAAAGAAATGCTGTCAGTTGCGGGGGAAGTCTTCATTGTAATTGATGCGCTGGATGAATGCTCGAACTGGAGCACCCAGCGAGACGAGCTGTTGACTTGGATACGAAGCTTTGGTAGCGAGCCGGGAAATACGCATCTCCTAGTCACAAGTCGCCCTGAATATTACATCAAGGCCCCTATCGAATTATGGGCTGATCCTAATAGTATCATCTCCCTCATGACAGACAACGTCGGTCGAGATATTTCTGAGTATGTCCGTGATATTGTGGCCAACTCCACAAGTTTTCGTCGCTGGCAAGGGCATACATCAACCCAGGATCATATCGTGAAGGCCTTGACTGCAAAGGCAGATGGAGTGTACAGCCCCTGAGGATCCCTAGTCATGATAAGAAAAGCTAATTGTTAATCTAAAGGTTTCGTTGGGTCGCTCTACAATTGGAACGCTTGAAAGACTGCATCAACAGAGAGGAAGTTAATAAAACTCTTCAGACTCTTCCAACGACCCTTCATGAGACGTATCGCCGAGTGTTAAGCAACCTAGAAAGTACTAGAAAGAAGTATATCATTCGAATTCTGCAGTTTCTGGCCTACTCAGACATCGAGATGGAGCTTGAAGTGGTTGTCGATGCTCTTGCAATGGATCTTGAAGCACCACCCGGTTCCCGCTTCATTATGGAAGAGCGCATGCCATTACCGGCTGAGATATCGTCACTTTGCTCTACGTTATTCTTCGCAGTTTCTAAGACAAACTATGACCTCCTGCTCGATGAATGGCGTCATGGAGCAACAGTACTCCAATTAGCACATTCTTCTGTGAAGGAGTTCATATTATCCTGTTCTAGCAACGAGTTTGACGGCATGTTGACTGAGCCCACCGCAAGGTCTACCATTTCGGAAATTTGCTTGGCGTACTTTCTGGAAATGGACTACTCCATGTTACACGAAGACCTGGTAAAGACACATTACCTATTGCAATTTGCTGCAATGAGGTGGTTGATGGATGCTTGTTGCCGCGGGACAAGGTTCAACACATTCTCACAATTGTCCATTGAGCTCTTTTCGAACCACTCACTGTTCAAACGATGGAAGAGATTAATTGAGAATTGTTCCAAGGATGTAATACTGTGGTCCAGCCACCAAACTTCAGGGCAAGATCAACTATTTTACGCGAGCTGGTCTGGGGACGAAGACTGTGTCAAGGAGCTACTAGAAGGAATCACTACTGAGGGTACGAGTTCGTGGAACCTTGATCATGCCCTCCTTATCGCCTCCGAATGTGGATATTCAGGGATCGTTGCGCTGCTAATCCGGGAAGGTGCTGATGTCAACGCCAAAGGAAGAATACATAATGTACTTTGGTCTGCCATCCAAAGTGGCAATCCAGATGTCGTTGCACTTCTGCTTAAGGAAGGCGCCAATTTGGACGCCCAACAAGGCATATTTCGTATTTCCAGTGAATCTGGCCGCTTGAGGATCGGTATCTATTTCCTGGAGAAAGGTGCCGATGTAAATACACAAAAAGACAGTGGCACGACATTTCAAGCTGCCCTTTGTTCTGGTCATTTCAATATCGTCACAGATCTATTCAAGGAAGGCGCTAATATAAATGCTCAGGGAGGGATATATGGCACAGGTTTTCATACAGCTTCTTATTACGCCCATCTACACTTCGTTGCGCCACTAGCAGAGGAAGGTACCCACATGAATGCTGCAGGGAGGCACTTTTTGAACGAATTCCAAGGTGCTATCGAACGCCAAGTAGACGCTATACTCGAATTCCTTCGAAGTTACTACGCCCGTCCTAGGCGCGCTAATATATGAACCTTCGCCGCGATGATGAGAGCTATTGGTATCTAGTATTGCCGCTCATCTTTAACTCGGGGCTCAACCTACATATATTGAGCGCAGCTGGAAAAGTCTCCCTTTCATTCAATAGGGAATTGGTTTAAATAGTCCAACTTCCACTCAACCACCAGGCTAACCTTACACCGTTGTGGATGGGTAAATCCTCCTAGTCCTTTCGAGATTAGGCATTCGAATGTAGTAAGAAGTGATTTTTAAAGAAAATTACAAGACAGAAAAGCCAAAACCAATCCACTTTGATGTGACAAAGACGATAGGGTACCCAATGTGGCAAAGGACGAGTTGGTTCGTATTGTGGGATAACTATCAGTCATGTTCTTATCGTGAATAGATTTATTTATAGATGTTCCAAATATTGAGCAACATATCACGAGTAAGGCGCGTGATGTAAGGACGAACTGTCAGGTACATCTACTCAGGATTAAACACTAATAACATAATATATCTTCTATAAAATCACCTTCTTTGCCCAAAATTCACCCACCGAGAAGGCATTGAATAGTGGATATGTGAGGGAGGCAAGAATCTCTAGTTTGAATAGGTAGCTAATCACAGCCCTATTCACGAGAAAAGTGGACAGGAAGGAGATTGCTATATTCTGATCAAGTAACACAAAACTCGAACATCCACAATATTGCCTATTCAGCCCATGGCACTTGGCCTTATACATCTCAAACAAGGCATGGCGAATTATGAGCTATCTGGTATCATGGCTTTCTATAACCAAGATTCACTTTAACCAGCCTCCATGCTGCAGCCAGCTGGCACATTCCTCACCGAGTTCCTTCTTTGCCCTCTCCTCATATGCTTTACAGTCGTCTTCGGAAAGCACATCCTTCCATCTCGAGTTTGTTCCCTTGTATACAAAGTCCTTCGCACCATTTGCCCAAGCAACCTCAGCTTGAGGCGGCGCCGCCAACTCCGCATGCTCCTTCATCCAATCAAACGTAGAATGCTCAACAACATCTTTAAACTTCTCCTCTGGCATATCAGGAATCTCCAAGAATTTAGCAATCCGCTTGATTCCTCCCTCAAGATCAGCCTTGAGATCATTGAAATGAACAAGAAGAAGATTCGGCTGATCACGATGCTCCCACCATCCACGGATATGACTCCAGAACGGCCAGCCAAGTGTATTTGGCATATCGTTCTTGACAAGCTCATCAAAAATGTCTTTGGGGTTCTCACTTGGCCGTACAGGAAGTTGACCCTCATAACCTGTATTCTCGAAAAAGCTGTAGAAGGTATCTGTGGCGTGATACATGTGATGATGGATACTCCAAACCATATCGCGACCGTCGCGTGCGATGAAGATATACTTGGCTTGGGGACTCCAGACCAGAGCATCAAGAGGGAGATGTGTCTTGAGGAAGCGGCGGTGAGTTTGAGACTCGACTAGTGCGAGCATGGCCTCTTTGGGGACGATGCGCATGTCAACCCAGGGTGAGAGGGCGCCTGCTGGTACAGTCGGGTCACCTTGATGAATGAGCTGGGACACAATCTGCTGCATCCACTGGTGAAATTGTTAGTGAAAGTGATAAAGTAGTGAGAACGTCGCTTACCGTCGTCCCAGACTTGGCGTAGGTAGTAATGATGATATCATCAGGTCTAAACTTGAAATCGTTCCAGATAGAGGACTCCATATGATGGTTACTCTCCTCACGAGTCTTTTGCGGCATCTTGCCGTTCGTTCCATTTGTTGTAGCCATATTGATTGCTCACTCTCTAGGACAGAGGATGAAGATGAATCTACTCGAGAAAACGCCAAAGAGTCCCTCTGTCACATGGCGGAACCCAACCTGATTTATATCCATCCCCCCAAAAGAATTCAAGTCCTCGTAAGCTAATCATATGCAGGTCAGACCAAAGGATTTACAACCCTGCTCCCCGGTTGTCGGATACCAAGTCTCACCAAAGAACCCCATTCACACCGGATCTCGCTGACAATCATCACCCGACAGCCCGAGTAACGACCGAACTGGGAAGTGATCCGCGTAAGCTTCGTCACATGGGATGGCAAGCTAAGGTAGGAAAAGGGGTCAATGCAGCGCTGTAGATACATAATTATCTTAGTGCTGCGGAGATCAGATTGGCCCGTTTATGACGTAGTTTGAGAGGCGTAATGAGAAAACAGACCCCAAATGTTGAACGCTGCCTATAAGTTGGCCAATAGTACTTGGCGAGAATCTCAATGGTTGCCGCATTGGCCTTGAAATATCTCTCGCTTGGGTTTTCTTCGGATAATGCTTGCTCTCATGCATCTTGTTTGAACAGTTAATATGCGTCATGAACATTTCCAGCCATTGATAAGTGCCAGGTGAAAGTAGAGGGTTGGGAAAGGCTTACTATTGGGGGCCTCGAGAATTGCAATGGAGGATAAGCTGGCTTGGCGGTTCTGATTATGCTAGCCCGTGCCGATATGCCGCTCAAGTCACCGCCCTTTAAGCGTTTGAGCCTTTTGCTACGATAGTCAGCATCGTGGGAGGGGGCTAGGTAAGACCGGTCTCGGACGCCAGTGCAATCGCTAAGAGCTAGTGCTCACTAGGCCTCGGAAGCCTGATTCACTATTCCCATATTCAGAAGTTCAGAACCATAGCCTTGTTTTTATGTAATCCCTGCTCTCCCATCGATTTGCGTCGCCAAGAAACATTGGACTCGTTTCGCTCGAGGACAGAGCCATCATTTTGGCATCGAGAGGTCGCAGGCGTTAGTAGCTCGTCTCGGACTCCTATGGGTCCTTTTTGACCGACGCTATCCGAAGTTGCGAGAATTACTCCCCACCTGGCGAGCTAGTGCTGATCTTACAGAGGGGATATTGAGATCCGGCGGGTAAGGCTGAACGAAGATTATCCCCGAGAGCCGAGATTTCAAGAGATCAATATTGCATTCTAATTACTAAACTCTCGATATGTACTGCAGGTGTTTAAGAAGTTCTCTGAATCCTTCTTCTTGCTTTATATTCCAGCTTCTCAAGTAGAACAACGGCCAGGAACAACGTCTTGCATCATCGAATATGATGGTATGAAGCCGATGGGCCGAGAATGTGTCAGCAAAGCCAAAGTCAGCTACATCAAGGTAGTAATCTCAGATACAGACAAACTGCAGCCTATATTTCGCTTGTCAATATCACATCAGCGCTATGTTCATTTATTAGCGCTAATTGAGATAATGTCTCCTAACTCGCCATTGAGACCTACCCACCCATGAAGCACAACCTTCTACACTTCTGACAACTGGCAGTTGCTCTATGATTATTAGCATCTCTCAGGACGTATCGCCTAGATATTATGACTAGGTAAGAAGTAATAGGATGGCTCATGTTTCACGAGATTCATACACCAAAAAGGCGCTGGAATAGTTCCAGCGAACACAATCGCTGCGCCAGAGCCAACTAGGTTTTGTTTGATGCCTAGCTAACTAAGACAGATTTCGGTAATACTATATAATAGCTAATACATCGATCTAAAAAAGTGTATCTCGTCTAGGGGCTAAATATGTATGATATGGATCTCTTACTGTTAAGACTTGTGACCAAGAGCTTGAACTGGTAGAGAGAATGTATTAAATTCCTAGAAAACTGACCTGTTATATACTTATCAATCAGTTACTTAATGGCCTTTTTAGTATACTATATCGATTTAGTATCTAAATAAAACATATATCCATTGCCTCCGTATTCTTTCTTACTAGCCCTTCTAGTGCTGGTTTCCATCCTACAGTTTCCTTGATATTATTGTACTCAGGGTGCTTATCTTTGAGGTCAAGTGGGAAAGCCTGATCTAGGAATAGTTGATCTCCATCTAATGCTAGAAGAAGACGATCAAAGTCCTCAAAGAGCCCCTTTAATCCACGTGGATAGCCTAAGAGCTCATCTCCAGACCATGTCACCCCAGGCTTTGCGAGGAGATCGAGTAGCAGCCGAAGAGGATGCAGGCTCTGGAAGATAGGCCTGTGACTCGTAATCGTCCCAAACGCGTCTCCCAACGCGAGCGACTTTCCAAGATGGTCTTCCAGAACCCTTATCACATCATATGGGAATCGATACTGCAACATAATACCGTGGTTTGAGACTTGCCAGCCACTCCTGGTCCAATCTCGAGCGGTAGTATACAAGATATGAGCCTTGTGCCAGAAGTCAACTAGATTTGGAAATTGCTTCTGTAGTTCCAAATCATGTTCCACAATCTTCCTAGTTTCTAGAGTTAAGAAAGGGATCCAGCTTCTCCAACTTGGTTGGGATGTCTCGGGTTCGTCTCCGGAGACAAAGTGGCTGCTTTGGTCCTCGATTGGCAAAATGTGTTTTTTATCTTCTGGGTCTGATCTTGCGAGCTCCAGTACTTGGTTACTCCACTTTGCCATGAAGTGAATCATTTCGAGTGTAAGAGGCTTGAATCGTAAGTAGTGGTGTAGGTCATCGGACTTGAGGATCTCGGCAGGACTGGGCTCCTGTGTTTGGCAGACTATGGCTGCAACACACGAGCCGATGAGCCGATATTTTCGGCTCTCAGAAGTTTGTTGTGCCAAGAACAAACGACTGCACCCCTCGACTCGGATCAGATGAACATTGTTGTTAGGGAACGTACACTTCAATGCCCATGTAAAACTCCTGATGGCAAGTTTAAGACCACCCTTCAAGTTCCAGAACCTTGTGGAATACTCCCCGTCCTCCAGTCCATTGAGCTCCCGACGAGTTCTAATAACAGGTTTAAATGACGAGCCCAGCCGTAAGACCGTCTCTATCCTGGTCGTGAGAAAGCCTGACTTGGAATCCACCATTTTACAGCATTTCCCTCCTCTGTCGCACTCTGAGTTCTTGTCATGAGGCCAGCCATCGATTGTAAGTATTTTACAACAGTCGGCGAGTGCTTCCTCGCTAAAAAGGCGTTTGCTGTCCCATTCGATCTGTTTCATATGTCTGGAGAGTGCTTGAGAAGTTTGCAGCGGTACATCTGTATCCCAAAGAGGGACCCAAGAGGGAATGCCATAGTCATTTATGCAAAACTGGGGGTCTTTTCCAAGCCATTCCTTAACCCAGTAGGGGTTGGCGTGCTGAATGAGATCGCAACAATGGGTCTTTTGTATGAGGTATGCTGCGACACCAATGTAAACTTCACGGACCATCAGTTCGTAATCAGGACTGAGTTCTGAAGCCTGAGCATTGGAAACAAGACCTAGCAACCCAAATATCTTATCCCGTAGGTCTGTGACACGACAGACACTGGCTGCCGCAAGAAGATCTCTCAGGTCCAAAGGGGCTTGCTCTGTGTTCGGCCTAGCCTTTCCGGCAAATCGAACCCATGAGGGAACCTTGACACCATGTTCGTACAGCTGCAAGATGGACTCGTTAGATACCTTGAGTGAGACCTCTCCGCAGTGTAAAGTGATGGATTGAGCGAGAAGAAGCTCTTGGACCACCCATAATCGAGCAAAGTAGGACCTTGCAAAGAATTTGTCGAGGACGGAGATGTTGCTTGTCTTTTTGGAAGATAGCATGTTCAAAATTCCATTGACCTGAAGATCATTTAACAAAGCCATAGCTTCTGTTCCTGTCAAGTCATCTCCGCACACTATTTCTCCGACATAAGAGTGAACAGTGGTTGCTTTGGAGTATATGTCCTTCATCAAGCCGACCTGGTGAGATCTCTCTGAGGGAGAGGACTGGTTGATACAGATGGAATCGACCCATAATAGTTTAGACTTGGTCTTGTGGCGAAGGCTTCGTAACGCCCGATCACAGTTCCGTGTGATGCGTAGGACTTTCTGCCCTTCGTCAAGGAAGATGAGATTCGAAAGTGAGGTATCGCCATTTTCATCAGCCCAGGTATAGGACAGGGCAGAGTATGGAGGACATGTTTCTTGCTCCCACCAAACCTCGAAAAGTCGGCCGCTGAGTATCTCGAGTCTGGTGCCGGGTGAGAGTTCCAGTAGTCGAATACAGGAACCTTTGGGCAGATCAGAGTAGACATAAGGGTTTCTCTATTCAAATGGCTTAGCATGCTGTTCATCTACAAGGGCAAAGAGTGTCTCACCTCTCTTTGAGCTTCATTCTGAAACGAGGTCTGCACGTTTGGACGGTAGCTGTAGACATCTTCATCTCCTCTCGCAGTCCTCATAAGGGTGGCATCGCTAGTATCAGAGTATTGAACACAAGGAGGCCATGCTAGCGGTTGGGATTTAGCTCTAAGCCAGCCTTCCCACGGATCAACCTGTTGCTTTTGTTGTGATAGTTGAACGTCCTCAACCAATCCGCAGGACAGACATGTTCTCATAAACGCCTCGCTAGCCGATAGCACCATGAAATCATGCCTTTTGCAACTCTCTTCTTGCTGATCCATTGCAATAAGCCTAGGAGTGGTGTTGTTTGGGTCAGATTGTGAGAATTGGATGCTTGCGAGATGCGGGGATTTTTTAGCGCAAAGGAATGTGGCTGTGTCATACAAGGCTGATTGCCAATTCCTGTATGATCATTATCCTCCCGCTACCATTCACCACTCCGATCCAGCATAGAGGCCATATCCATACTATAGCATCCTAATATATAATTTAGATACCTGATTGTCTAAGAACCATAGCATCAGAGACCCTCGCAATAATGTTCCCTGCCATGTAAGAGCCTGTAGGCCAATCAATCACGGAATGCCTTGTCACAATGAACTCTTCAATTTTAGTCATTCACTAATATCTAGGACTTTCCTCCTAACGAGAATGTGCCACACCACTACTTCAATGAGGCAGGTTCTTCTTTAGAAAGCTACCCCGTGCCCAGATCGGCCTATCTTTGGACACTGCCAACCGGACTCATAATTCCAGACATAAGCGAATCGAGGGTTTCACGTTCAATTTAGAGCAATACACAATGCTATCGGCACGCTTGATCTTAATGATAGTGAGTTTGATGAGATTCGCTATGAGGATGCCGGAGGCGAGGTGAAAGTGCCCTTGTAATCGGACTTCAGCTTCAGAGGCGCAGGTTTGACAGAAGAAAATATGAATATATCGTTTGCCTTCGGCACTCGAGATGACCAAGGAAATGGGTGTATCCGCACAATCCAAGAGCACCTGCTGGCTTCTCCCAAGAACAGAAAAGTGTCAATCCTGTTTCCAAATGGGCTCTGATTGAAAAGGCCCTCGATGAGCTTGATAACCAGCACTTTCTCGTCCGCATTGCTGTCGTCATTTCCGGATTCTGTCTCCAATTCGTAAATTCGTCTTTCGATCCATTCGCGATCCATGTAAGCAAGAGACCATCCATCAGTTAATCCACCAATAAGCCCCATGTCCCAGTCACATGCGGTTTTACAGATAGACTGTAGTCTGCTGAGCCTGTCCTCCGACTTACAACAAGAACAGGGGATCCTATCATCGACTCTTGTTTTGTAGCTAATGATATCCTTACTCTGTTGTTGGCAAATCAGAAGAGCGGCACGGACTGCGCAGCGGCATGGAGCACAGTAGACCCAGACCCTTGACGAAGGGTACAAGCTCTTTATGAGACTAGTCATTACATCAGAAAGGGACTCCTGGAGCTCAGAATTCGCCATTCTTAGAGTATCAAGGACCGTGTCGTCGACTTTTGGATCCACGATGCCGGTGATTCGATTTCCCAGTCCCCAGTATTTATCCCTGTCATCCGGGAAAACAAAGGTCGGCGCATCGGGATCTATCTCAGACCTCTCAACAGAACATTTGGGTGAAGCTGGTGAGATACAATCCTGTGTAAAAACAAAGATTGGGGAGCCATAATATAGTCGGGCTGGGTCGAACGGTAATGCCTCAGGTTCTAGGTGGAATTGTGAGTTCGAAGGGATACAAGTCGTTCGTGGAGAGAAGTACCTTGATGGTCTTTACTTTTGGTAGTATTATCCAATTCCAACTGCACAGACTTTCCCAGGGGCTCATCGTCGTCTCCGACTCGGGAAACCCATTGACTGGTTCTTGACCCTGCCTCGCGCATAACACTTGCTGCCGATGACCATTCAGGGTATCTCTCTTGACTTGCTACCTCAAAGTCCTCCAGCATTTTCGGATCACCTGCGATGGCTCCTATGTCTTGAACTGCGACAGCATATCGCTCTTCTGGGGGGACTGGTAGAACGCGATAGAGGCTCTCGACAATCTCACGGAGCTGAACAACGAGTTCGTTGAACTTTGCTTTGTCATTGATAGCCCATACTGTCTTCTTAACCAGGCCATGGCTATCTGGATCTCGTGGTTTCCGGCGCCATTTCAGCCGTCTGAGTCCCCAGGTGCTGGGGTATAGTTGATGCGGCATCGTTTGCTTGTCGGTCGTGGTCGAGACAGTAACGCCATATCTTCCACGCAGCTCTTCTGCGTCGCTCAACAGTTCCCGGATCAGGTTCAGCGCTTCTTCGATCTGGGGCACCTTGTCTGATAGACCTGGTGCTGTATTACCCTCTTCGGAGGGATGTTCTTCGAAGGCGCCATGCTTTTCTCCCCAGATAATAAATCTCTCGTGCTCGCAGTCGAGCTTGTACAAGAGAATCCGAGTATCTCTTTCAGAGGCTTCTGCGGTCTTATAAAGCTGAAAATAATCGATGCAGGTCTTGAAGAGTGGCAGAATCCCTGCAGTTAACCCAACTACTTCCATGGCGAGGTGAGCCTGCGAAAGTAAAAGGCAATGGTTTCTGAAAGTTGTCTGGTTTGAATTGATGAACAGGCAATGAACTCGAAGGCTTTAAGTATGGTATGTTCTTGAGGCTGATTCTGCCTTGGCCGCATCCCTAACTAGTGGCGCTTTGGCCAATCACATCTGCTTTTTCAAGCCCTTCGAGGGGCTTGGCTCATTGCTGGCGAACTGTCAGGTAACTGATGGCTTGCCTACATCTATCAACCTGAGTTGTGAATTGACTTACAAACATAATTTGGTCTTCTTTAAAAGATATCTCATTAATCCTACAAGCTCTGACATCAAATCAACTTACATTTGAGGAATAGTGCCATGTCCCCACCAGCGGACAATTCCAAGTCCGCCGCGCCCTCTGACAACTTCGCTGACATAAAACAAGTCCGTGAGCCTCATTTCCCGCCAGTATTTCTTCATGCACTTCCTTTAGAGACCTATTAACTTGCTATTCTATTTCAAGTCCATCTAAACTCTAAGATGGTGATCCCTCAATGTCAAACCCCTCCGATCGAGGAGTTGCGTCAATTCTACGCCGGTAAAAGCATCCATGATGTTCCCAAGCCTGCCGTCATACTAGACCGAGCCAGGGTTAACCGCCACTGCCAGTCCATGCTTAATGCCGTTGAAACCCTTGGTCTAGGCTTTCGCGCACACGTTAAGACTCACAAAGTCAGATACAGCATACTCATGGGACGGCTAGCGCTAACAAGCCTCAGACGGTAGAAGCAACACGTCTCCAAGTCGGTCAGGGAAGCGGCGATGTCAAGCTCATTGTATCAACTCTAGCAGAGATCGAGCATCTTCTGCCTCTTCTCAAAGAGTATAAAGACGCAGGTCGTCGTCTTGATATCCTCTACGGTCTTCCTCTACCCCGCTCGCAGATCTCAAGGTTAGCAGGGCTTGGCTCAGAGTTGGGACAAGGAACTATCTCTGTCCTTATCGACCACCCATCGCAGCTTGAATCAGTCAAAGCGTTCTCGCATTATGCCAAGTTTCCTGCCAGAGTGTTTTTGAAGGTCGACACGGGGTATCATCGCGCAGGACTGCCGCCAACTGCCATGAACAAAAACGGTCTGATCGAGGGACTTGCGCAGCTTGAAGCTGACGGCGAGGCTGAGTTGCTCGGATTGTACTCACATAGCAGTCTGAGCTACAAGGACAGTACGGCTGAGCAAGCGATGGCGAACCTTGAGGGAGAGATACAGGGCTGCCTTGACGCAGTCAATGCTCACGCTCACCTTTTCTCGAACCATAAGGAGCTAGTTATCAGCGTTGGAGCCTCTCCCCAGGTCACGGCGGTCGAGAACCTCGTGACTCCGCAGGGAGATCTCTCGCCCACAGCTGAGTCTCTACGCAAATCAATTCAGGCCGTGACAACGGGCACGCCTGGTGGACTCCAGACCAACCTCGAGCTTCACGCTGGTGTATACTCGATTCTAGACATGCAACAAGTCTCAACAAACTCGAGGCGAGAACTGGGATCCTTCGAAGACGAGATTGCTATCTCCATCGTCGCTGAAGTTTGCAGTGTCTACAATGATAAAGAGAGATCACAGCCTGAAGCATTAGTTGCTGTTGGATGTCTTGGACTTGGCCGCGAACCATGTGCAGCGTATCCAGGCTGGGGTGTTATCAGTCGATCGTCTTACGAATCTCAGTCTCGAGATGGAAGGCGTTTGATCATTGACAGGATCAGCCAGGAACATTCGATTGCGGCATGGGAACATGCTGAGGGCGAGGATGCATCCTCTTTGCCCCCGGTTCCGTTGGAGGTTGGACAGGATGTCATCATATTCCCAAACCATGCTTGCGTTGCTGGAGCTCTCTATGGATGGTACCTGGTTGTTGACTCTACGGAAAGAGATGCAACAAAGATTGTTGACGTATGGGTTAGAGCGAGCGGGTGGTAGAGACAAATTGATATCAATAGGATCTACCTCTATGGTCTCCAATCTTTCATCCGTATCTATAAACACCCTTACCTCTGTGCTATGCATCTAATAGTCTTCTAGTCCTTGAGACTGTCTTCAAAGAGCTTCTGCAATCTCGCGCCTTCACTATCAGCGACCTGGCCATGTGTTCTGACGCTGCCGTAGGGGTGATAAGGATATGGACTAAACTGGTCAGCTACGCACAATCTTGATATTGTGGCTTTGGAGGTTCAACCTACCCATACTCAGGTACAAAGGTGATAAGATCGCTGTCTTGGCTTCGGGCCTTGACAATGCGTAGCCAGAGCCTCTCGAAGAACTCTCGCTCCTCTTTAAACACGGGATCTTCTGGCTCAGGACATTGGGATGACTGGGTCGTTCCCATACGTGCATGAATATGAGTGACCTAGATATATGTTGGTAGCCGTGCAAGGTTATTGATGAGATGAGCTCTAACTCTTGGGATCAACAGATCTAGTATCTCTCTATCTTCTTCACCGAGATCCAGAAGTCTTTCGCAAACGACAACCCAGTGCGAGATATCTGCCGTCACTCGAAGTCTAATAGATTAGCGTATGCCTTCAAACTCTGTGATACATGCACTTACTCTGGAACCTTTGGTAGAATGTACTTCGCAGCATACGGCGTGAACAAAGACCGGTTGCGATGCGTTTCGTGGCTGACGAGTCCCGTAAGGCCCAGCTCCTTGTCAATAACAATGGCCTTCTGATAGAAGTAGACTGATTCGTCGAGAGTCCAGTAATCGCTATTCCTGTGAGCCTCGATGGAGCTAAATGGATGACCGGACTTACCCTCCAGATTGTGCGTTGATCTTAACAGGCTTCAAGATCTTTGCGCGCTCGAGGTTCTGGCGGTAGATATCGAGGTGGACATCCGGCGTCAGACCTTTCGGCCGACCTCCGACGTATCCCGCCCATGCTGTATGCATCCTCACGAAGGTGAGCCATCGCCGCAGACCTGTGGTGAGTAACTTACAGCACAGTGGCTTGCAGGCCAACATCATCCAAGATCTGTCGCAGTTGCCGAAGATTGTCGGCATCACGATCTGTGATATCAACTTCAACACCAGCTGCACCACATCAATATCACCATTTCTTCACTCTTCTCAAATTGGCTTACCGAAGCCCTGCTTCTTGAGATCAGGAAACCACGGGATCCAGTTCTCAAAGTCCTTCCCGGACTCGACGCCCCAAACTGTTCGGAATCGCTTGATGATAACCATTTCAATTCGTCTCTTTCATTCTGAGAAAAGTGCAAGTAAGAAAAGAAAGAAAGAAAGTTATGTCGGTTCAGATCTGTGTTTAAATCGGCCTTCTGTCCGTCAAGTCCCAGGTTCCCAAAAGAGTATCTTCACCCCGCCGGGGAAAATTGCCTCAAATGGATATGTGGATATTGTATTGGGTCGGAACAAGTCTCGACACTTGGATAGGCTATGGGTAAATTCCAACGTCTGTTTATGTAAGGCAGAAGCAAGATACATTGGCGAGGCTAGAGCAGTCGTCCATGGGCAATATCGACGCAGGAACGAAAACCGAATGCTATTTGTGACTTTGCACCTATAAGCCTTCATGAACATCGTCACGGCTCCGGCCAGTCAGATATTAATCCAGTCAAGATTCATTGTTGGTCATTATTGTCCGAATAGATGAGAAACTGAGTGGGTAAATGGATAACAACTTCTTGGATTGGGCGATTGATACCCTTTGTTCCATGGGATCTTGGGGTGTAGACATAACATAAAATCCATTCAGAGGAGTTACCCGTGCCCTCCGTCTCACATGAACCAAAAGAATCATGCCATGTGTTGATTCAACCACTCAATAAACATCTGAGGGTTCTCTTGGAAATACGTGTAGCCCTTCATCCGAACCGTTCCATCAACCCAGTGCAATTTCTTATCTTCAACAGGGATTCTGTCATACATCGTTTGTACATCGCTCTCTTTTGTCAAAATATCATTGCGCACAGAGTAAATGAAAGTCGGAATACGGACACTCCCCATGATTGGTATAGGAGAGAGCTCGTCAATTGTGAAGCTTGATTGAATAGTGACCATTGTGTTCACCTCGTCGAAGTAGTCGTCAAGACCAGCCATCTCGAGGGCCCTTTCGACGAAAGGTCGATACGAGAGTGGTTCTGGTACGAGTAAGCAGCGGACATCCTTGAATATTTCTGGCCGACGATGAATGGCCATAAAGGTTGCTATGCCGCCAAGACAACGACTGAACAGCCCTATTGTCATGTGTTTGGTATCCTCTCGACTGCGGACATAGTTCAACGAGCCAACCACGTCCCTGGACTCAAAGTGCCCAGTGCCGGAAATACCACCGTTAGCCTGTCCACTGTTACCGAAATTACGCATGTCGTAAGTGAGGACATTATAGCCAGCGTCGTGCAGTATCTTCAAGTCGGGAATGAAATTAAGCTCGAAATCATTGCCGGTCTTTGAGCCGCCGAGGAAAGACTTCCAGGGCTCGAGATGAGCAGGGAATCCGGCCCGGTTGCATCGAAGGGGGTGATTGACAATGATAAGCTTGTTTGAGCCGGGCTTTGGGATGTACCAGGCCTCAAGGGGAATGCCGTCTTCACTTGGAAAGAAGACATCCTGGTACTCAAGCCTGGCCTCGCTGGGTTGATGGAAGAAAGGCGTCGGTATGTCATTCCGCAGAGGGGCAGCGAGACTTTTGAGGAAGCTCTGGATTTCTTGATGGGTCATTCTGACGACTAATTACTCGAATATTTTGGTCTTTCAAGAATATGGCGACAGTTTTGGTTCAAGATTTGTGAATAAGTTGAGAAACTCGTCGGACTTGTTGGACTACCAGAAAGTGGGAAGAAGAAATAGCAAATTAGGGGGCATTCTAATATATGCTGCATCAAATGTCACGAACCGGATACTTCTAAACTATACTGTTCTGGAGGAAGGATTCTTACAGACTTCGGCTAATATGCTAGTACTTAGAGTAGGATCAAAACCGGTGAGTGTAGACGGTTTAGCGTAATCAGTGGCCCTATGAAATCGATCCGCTTATAAGACTTGAACGCTTCCGGCGATCTGACATAAGCCCATTGTTCTCCCTGCATATCCGGAGAATGCCAAGATTCCTGAGCGGCCAGTCAACGATGGACAAGCTGTTGCGGTGCAGGATTTGCCGGATATCTAGGTAAAACAGTCACATCTTAATTCGTGCGAAAATATAAGACCTTTCCAACGTTACACGGGTTTAATGTACTGTGCTCTGTCTCCAATGATTTGAGGCCTTCATATCTAAGACGGTATGCATGAAACGGCCGGAGACGACCCGACCCGCCCGGCTACCCCAGACTTCAAGGTGGACAAGTCCTTCCGGGCAAATCCTTCCTTCGGCAGGTCATCTTCACCCTGGTGGGGATATTGCCTGAAATAGGCATATTAATCACTCTGAGCTCCACCCCTCCTCGATGTATTATTTCCAGATCGGACAAAAAAGGGAAATAGTTCCGGGCACAACAGCCAATCTCTTATTGTCTCATTTTCCTAGTGGATTTCGGAATGCAGACATGCCTGCTTGCTTTGCCTACTAACTAGGAGATCTTCCCAGCAGCAGACTGTCACCGTCTGCAGGTAAACCCATCGCATCTACTCTTATGTGTTTCTACTGGGCTGCCAAGGGCGTAACCTTCGCTGACGGTCTCAATCTCAGCTCACAATACCTCCAATATCCTGCTGATCCAGACCCGCTTTCCTCATGGCTCCTTTCAGCCGTGAGATCTCACTTCTCAAATCCTCATTCTCGCTCTCAAACTTCTCTAGTTTGACATTCAACTCCTCCGTCTGTTCTTGAGCACCAACGCCAAGTTCTTCAATAATCTTTACAACTCGCCAAAGCCGCATGACGACAATCAGAGAAGCGACCTCCTCGATAATACCACGGAGTGCGACATCTGTGACGAAGCCTGCGATGACGATGAAGGCGTCGAAGCAGTGGAACCAAGAGTTGAAGTATCTAGGAATGTCAGTCTACACAATATGGCTGGGAGGGAAACTGGACTGACTTCCAGCCGAATGCCCAGACGGAGGCGATGAGTTCGACGACGAATAGGCATGAGAAGACAAGACTGACTGAGCCAAGTATCTCCAGCGCCAAGTCCCAATCTGAGCCCTTCCTACCTTGCTCACATTTGAACAGATTGAGAATGAAATCTGCCGCTGTCAGTTTCTTGCTCATCAACATACCTGATCTACTTACCAGCAATCATGCTAAGAACATCAAGCGACACCAGCGTCAGAACAGAATAATGCCCAGCCTTCGATGAAAGAAACTGTGCAGTCTTCTGCTTCGTACTTCTCACGCTCCATGGATCTCCTCTGAAGGGATGAGAATGCCAATGCTGGATGTTCAAGGACGGAAGTCTTGTCTTGCCCCGTCGCAGAAGTGGCTGTTCCTCGAGCGAGCCACCCGCGTGTTCGACACTTGTTGAAGACATTTCGCGACTGATCGAAGCAGTGCTTTTGGAGAAGGAAATGGGGGAGACGCGTCCTCTGACAGAGCAGGAAATGTCAAGGTCACGAAGGATATGCCGTGTTATCCGCACAACGACGTCATGGGCCTTATCTTATCTTATCTCACAACATACCCTGGACATCTCGCGATCAAATCACATTGCATGGGTTGCAACAGAAGGTAAGTCCCGTACCAGTAATTCTCCTCCTTTTAAAATAGATAAGCAGGATTTTTCTGCTTTCTGTTGACTATATCTTATTACTCGTTGATTGATAGTTTGACAGTCAAAGCTTGAAACATCTCCGCCAGATACACCTAGCCATTATACTTGCAAAGATTCTTTCACTCATGCCTAAACCGTGAGCATCTGCAACACCAGGTTCTCAGGGAAGAGAAAACGAAACCCTCTTTTGGCCATAGCCAGAACGAGAAAGCGTGATGACTGTCGTTTCAATTAGAGTTAGGCATGTCTCGCTGTTGCCGAAAAGCCGTCTCAAATCAGCAACCAACCAACAAGATGACATGTTATGGCCAATCGGATGTCTCCCTTCGTAAACTTCAAGAACTGTCTTCTCGACAACCAACAACGCTTCACGTAAAAAGTCGTATGACTCTTATGGCTCGGACCCCTTTTAGGCACCAGATTCATCCTGTTCTTGACTCTACATGACGTAGATACGGTACCTTTCGTGATTGAGTAGCATCTGTCTGGCCATTTAAAGGCAAAGACAGGAGAGCTGAACACATGCCTCAGGGCTACGTTATTTATAGCGCGAGTCGGAGTTAACACATCCCGGAAGCCGAGGCTTTCAACAAAGCAGGCTAGGCGCTTTAAAATGGGGGATCATGGCCTCATTATCTCAACATCCCTTCTACGGATTTAAGCTCAACCTTGGGGAATATGCTGCTTTACTCCATTGCCGTGAACATCGCCATCCTCCCTTTTGCGGCAATGGCTCTTCTTACTGCTCGAGATGCGATCCACGCCGATGACCTCAAACGTTATGACGAAGTCATGAAGACTATTGCTGGCAACCAGATTCTTAACTTTTATCCAGACAATCTGGTAATCAAGCTCGACATCCATGAGTACCCCGCCGAACAGGTAAGACACCTTTCAGTAGGACTTTATTTTAACTAAAATTTAAACAAGATTGTCCGGTCCGAGGTGTTCAAGCCAAGCCGAGATGCCGATGCATACTTCAAACAAGAGGATGAACTAGCCAAAGAGTTTCTTCAACAATATTCTGGGAGGGAACAGTGTAATCTAGAGGAATCTTGAGTGAGGACAACTTCTTTCATTTACAGGAGTCGGAGGCTCACACTGCTATCATGCCAATAGGGCTGCCAGCAACAAGTCTCGGACATTAAGTAGTGCACGACGTAGCACCGCACGCTTAGAAATATATGCTATAACCTCCCAGCTAGATCCTTGCAAGCCTCCGATGTTGCAGCATGGCATGCGCAAAGATGCAGGGCTACTCCGAAATCTACAGGGTTAACGTGCTGCATATACCATCCTTTTTTGGATGTCATGTTCCTCCGGTCTGGTATGCCTGGACCTTCGGCAAACTTCGAAGAACAGGAAAAAAGCTCACAACATGGAAGAGGAAGACAACCACGTATCGAATATATGTAGATGCATTCTCAAACGTTGAATGATAGATGCATTTGTGATACCGCAGAACGGGGTGAGCTCCCTATAGCCATGGTGCTTCAATAATCCGAATCAGCACCCGGGATAATGAAAGTAGTCATAAGTCCTGAGATAGTGACATCAAGGAGGACGACGACTTACGATCGATCTATCTCTGACAAGCCCAGATTGCATACCAACACGTTTAGCCGCTCAAAGAGGCATTTCACTTTGTCAGTGAAGTGGGATGATGGCTGACGTCTCAGTGTAGCGCATAGTCTGTTCTTCCTTATCCTTATTTACCCGGGCTTGACAGACAGATAAACCAGTAACAACATTAGACATTTAATGCTATATCACAACTAGATTGGGAGCCATCAAGTTATATATTGAGCTTGTCAAACTCTCTAGTAACGATTGGGATGTCATGCACATGTACGCGATGCCATGACTTTAACAACCGTTGAATTACACCCAGAACAATATAATCCAAGATACACAATCTTCCTTCAGTCTCAAGTCTAAAATCTGCTTCTGTGACATTGTGATCCTGTTAGTCAAGTGCATCGTCTATTCAACCTTATCCGTCCTCATGTCAGCGCATGACACGAAGAACTTAGTCCACCATCACCATAGACCACCTTCCAGAAGGTGGAGTATGACCCTCGCTAATCTAAGCACTACATATGAAACACGTTATGCCTATACTACGGCACTTATACCCTTCCACCAACTTAGCCGCTATTAGCCTAAACAGCCAAACATGAAGATGAAGAACCTTATTTGGGAATATATTCCTCAGGGAATAGAGAGAATGTCGATCTTTTACGCAGTACGGAGATCACCCGAGGTTAAATAGTATCGTGGACTTTTGCCAAAATGCGGCATCCATGGATCGTGCACATGATCCGAAGAGCCCAGCTTACTTCGGGTCAAGTATACTGAGCCGGATTAACCCGACGGGATAAAGCGTCGTGAGTTTAAAATTTAACCTTTGTTGACGTTTGTCAACGCCGTGTTTCATTAGATAATGCTACTTCGATCTGAAGATCAGCTTGATTAGCGAGCAATAGCTTATGGGTGATATTAGAGCATTACTCACCAGATAAGAACGAAGAACTGAATGCTTCAGAGCAGTAAAGTCACAAGTTTAATTGAAATACAGTCAAGGAGTTTAAAGGGCCTCAAAGCTTCTCTTTTAACCGTCAAGTAGGAAGCAGGCCATGCCAAGCACAATCATTCCATCAAACCATGTTCTGGACATCCCGGCAATACATTCGGCTCTCAGTACTGACATCCTAGACACACATCAGGGAAAGCATGCTGATAGAAGTGGTCCCATTGTAATATCAAGTGATCCTGCTTTTCTCACTCGTTCGTCCAAGCAATCTTGGCACGCATGTTTATCCTTCGGCATAGCAGCCTAATATGATATGTCTGCCACGTGCACTCCCCATTCC